>WHPZ01561771.1:0-56201 GCA_016617965.1 Macrosiphum rosae
GATAACACACAGGTGGTGCCGGTGTCGATGGTGAAGGGTAGTAAGTTGGTGGAGGTGAAGGTTTGGGGCATCTTGGATCATTTGATCCTGGATAGCAAACTGGTGCCGGAGTAGTTGGTGGCAATGTTGGTTTTGGACATCTTGAGTCGCTCGATCCTGGATAGCATACTGGGGGTGCTGGTGTAGATGGTGAAGGGTAGTAAGTTGGAGGAGGTGAGGGTTTTGGACATCTTGAGTCAGTTGATCCTGGGTAGCAAACTGGTGCTGGAGTAGTTGGTGGCAATGTTGGTTTTGGACATCTTGAGTCGCTCGAACCTGGATAGCATACTGGCGGTGCTGGTGTAGATGGTGAAGGGTAGTAAGTTGGTGGAGGTGAAGGTTTTGGACATCTTGGGTCATTTGATCCTGGATAACACACAGGTGGTGCTGGTGTCGATGGAGAAGGGTAGTAAGTTGGTGGAGGTGAGGGTTTTGGACATCTTGGATCATTTGATCCTGGATAACACACAGGTGGTGCTGGTGTCGATGGTGAAGGGTAATAAGTTGGTGGAGGTGAAGGTTTGGGGCATCTTGGATCATTTGATCCTGGATAGCAGAAAGGTGATGGAGTTGTTTGTTGAATAACTGAAGTTGTCGGATAGTTTGGTAAAGCCTGTTGACATCTTTCTTCGGGGCATTTTCCCAAGCATAACTAAAATATAATTTACATTTAAATATTTGATTAATTTAACTAAAATAAAAATATTTTTCATTTACTTCAACATTGCAAGTGAGGTACACTTGGTGTTTGTCTGGGAATTTGAATGCTGTGACATTTGTATATCCAATTGTTGTGATACCACTTTGGTCTACAGTTTGAGTTTTTCTCCATTGTGATATTAATTTTTTTCTCCTAATTAAAAGTTCAAAGATATATTTTTAACATCTTTTTTTTTTCACTAATTTTAGTGAGTTCTTTTTTTTTCATTTATAGATTTTTAAATATTTAGATTCCTTTAAACAATATTGCATAATTATAACTGTTTAATTACTTTGGACATCCTGATGAATCGGTCAACTGTATACTGGTAGTAGTTGAAGATTCATAATTGTCATTATCATATGCCCAACATTCTCTTACTCTTACATCGTATGCTTCATCAGTACTTTTTACATATACAATTAATGAAAGTGATTCACCAATTTTTATTATCTTGTCAACTGGTGATGTCTATAATAAATATATACTTCTATTTCAATTCTTAATTCTCTTTTTAATATTTTAAAAATAGATAACTTACATTTGGGTACTGTCCTCTTTGTATATCCATCCAGCATTGTAGTGTTCCTTCATTCCCGGATGGAACAGAAACTACTTCTAACATATCAACTACAATAGGCTTGAAACGCACTCGTTTACCTGTACCTGGTTTTGTCTCTGAAGGACATGACACTTTCCGTGCTAAATCCCATTCTTCCTAAAGTGTATAGGAAGTTTAAAAATTGTTCCAAGAAACATGATATTGAATTTATCTACAATATTCTAATTTTTTTAAGCAATATTTATTTATGCTGCTTTTATTGAAATTATAATACTTTATAAGTTACCTGAATTGTACTATCTGTCTGGATGATAATCGTATTTTCAATGGAGCTTAAATCACAATTGCCACCGTCTTCAGTAGTTGAACAACCGTCATCTACAGGGGGGCGACAATCTTCTATTGGTATCTGGAACTGATATGAGTTTTTTCCTGAATTACTCTGCACAAATCTATAAACAAAATATTCAATTTATTATTATAATTTTGAGCTATACATAATATATAATATGATGAATGTATTATTATATTCTATGATTGTACTTTTAACTTAATTATAATTTGTGTTTGTCATGATATTATGATTAATTATTATGTTTAGTGAGTTCAGTTTTTCTTTCGAAACTCCAATTTCATTCAAAGTAAAATATTTATTAATTTATCTATTCTACCTTGAAAATAAATACGCAATTTCTGAAATGTTCTATGGTCATATTATTTAAGATCCAAATATTTAATAGGTACACCTTTGTTTTCGACGTATTATCATATACCTATTTAGAATAATTATACCGTATACTATATGTAATTTGTATAGAATAATGCTGTAAATATTAAGCCTTTATTCATATCCTAAAATGGAACCCAGTACACCCGATAATTAGTTATCTTATTATAATGTACCATTATTTTTTTCTAATTTTTTTTTTTCCATAAATATAAAATTGAACGAAATTTGTTATAGACTGCTATGTATAAAATTATTAAGACATGAATGATATATTTTATAGAATAAAATATTTATAGTATTTAAAAATCTCACAACTAAATGTATTTTTGGCTAACCCTAATTATATAATATATACTTATATATATTATATTATGTAATGCTTATGAGTAAAGCGTGCTAAAAATTTGAATCATATTAATAATTCATGTAATTTTAGTATGAATCCTGGAATATATAAATGTTTGTTAAAATAATTATATTTTTCTAACTTATAGAATCTGAAAAACTTCAGTGTATTCTTCCAAATTATAATTGTCGTTGTTAAATCTTAGTTATATCATTCGAGATGTTGGCTTGTTGCGTATTCAATTGGAAATAACATTGTTGTACAAAGTAAAAGTCGTCAATTCCACAAAACGATTATGAGTTTACATATAATGTATTATTTGAAACATTAAAAACACATCTTCGTGTAATGGCGGAGTATGTAATAAAAATAAATCCTAGCTTCTTAAAATAACTATTTTAAAATATAAATTCTTAAATACTATTGTTACCCTTATGTGCAGTAAATTTGCACTTTTTTCAGATTTTTCAAAATACGATACCTATAGTACGAATCGGATTTCTGACAATATTATGCAACAGAATATCAGGCAAGTAATCTATCTAATATGAACGACAGAAAGTGAAAATAGTATTTTTTGAAAAGCCAAAAAAGCAAATGTAATACATAGACCCAGCGGGGTCACTTGCTCGGACAATTAAAATCGAATAAACCCTCGAATTATTATGTAAAATTATTCACTTTTATTGTGTAGGTACCTACTTAGACCATTATAAATGTGTAACCATAAGCTGTTCAAAAATTAAAAATAATTTTTATATCAATGAATATAATATACTTCTAATAGAGTTTTGTAAATTGCATATCTCTCCAAATGTATTAAACATTTTGTAATTATGCTAAAATAATAGTACATAATAATATTATATTGGGTGAAATTCAATATTTGGTAAATTAGTAAGTGGGCATGTATACTTTTGTATTTTCCCGGGCTGAAATCTCTCCCCTATCCACCCCCGAATTATATGTATAAATAAAATCGACATTGACACAACTATAATAAGAACATTGAACAGCCTAATACAATTTGAAAATATTACAACAAATTGTGTAAATTATTGTCGTTGATTCTCAATGAAACCGAGATCATGTGGAACTATGGGTTTACATGAGATCGATAAAGGACGTTATTATATTATCTTTCCCCCTCTCAAGGAAGGACATTCGTCGTGCACTCACCTGCATTTGGGGTCGTCGTGTCGACCTTTGCTGTAGATCACGCCGTAAAACGGTTCCAGGAATTCGATTTCCACGGCTATGACGCCGTTTGTGGTCGCGCCGCCGCAGTCCACGCGGATGCCTTTGAGCTGCACCCTGTGTTCGACGCCGTTTTCGTGTCCGTAATCGCTCTGGCGCACGAACCGGTCGGCCATGGCGGAGTTCATAATTATCACGCCGGATTCGTCTTGGCCAGAGTCCGCGCTGGATTCGTCATGGATGGGGTTCACTCCACCGTCCAGCAGCGATCCGTCAGCCTGTAACCCAAACGTATCCGTAATTAATATTGATCATGGTCACTGATGCCGATAAAAATAATAAGAAATAAATGTTGTCGAAAAAGGCCATTGCAAAATCAGCTGGTGAGACGTCCATCTGAAGCGATAATTATTTTACATTGACAAAATGCCCAAAAGTGACCGTCAGAGGAGTATTCGTTGAGCATATTATATCCGTCATTATAATATTATTTTTTAATAACATATAGGTATATTGTATACACAATTAATTGTCGAAATATCGATTTGATAACCACAATTGTTTGCGTTCTTCCTATAAAGACAGAGTTTTTTTTTTTTTTTTCCAGAAGTATGTTTTTTCAATTTATCAGGATTATGTACGCTTTTAAATATAACATCCTTTTTACTAGTACCGGTAGTACCTACCTACATTTTTTTTTTTTTACAAACGATTTGTTAAAGATTACTGTAAGCACATTTTGCAGACAGTTAACAGGCAAATAAATTGAAACAGTAGAGTACTGTAGGAATTAATTTAAAGATCAAAAATTGTTAGGTATGCATATTTATATTAAGATCGCTTTAATTTTGGTGTTAAAATGGATACTTAATCTCCTCATTATTTATACTGTCAGAATTTCAAGTATGGCTAGGTTCCTAATGGCTATAATATAATAAAATATTGTGTAACATTGACCATTTTTGGTCAGGTTTCCATGTTGAACGACTCATAATGTATTATGTTACGGTCGACGTTTAGCTCTAGAGTCTAGACGATTATCGTTTACTCAAATGGATATGTTCTTCGAGGTTATAACAGTGTAGAAACTTTAACCACATATACCTGTGCCTGTTATAATATACCTCCCACAAAAACAAACAAATAATATGACTTTTCCTAGTCCAATAAGATTACAAATGGTAAGATACTTTGACAATCAAATAAATATAATTATAGTAATCCCTCAATAGATATTAACGAACAATTATTCTTCGAATAATGCATTTATATTAAATGATTGACCTGGCCAAACTAATATTATACTAATAATTGCATATAAATATATAATATACCTTCTATATTGTACTACCTACCCATATTATATTTAATATTGTAAATTACGCGTTGAACATTAAAACAAATCAAATCAAATCGAAAATCCAAATCAAAAATAACAATCCAAGGAATGCATTTAGTCGGAATATAATAACGATAATGAAGTATAAAAACATTTTTACACAAGAATAATAAAAATGTATAAATTATAATGTTATGAAATTTTCGAAATAAGAAAAAAATTTAAACCAACATCGAAATCAAAATCTGCGTCTTTTTAGTTATTGGTAATAACTGTAACAACTATTATTACATTTTGTTCGAATCTCCTACCACGGACACACCGGTCAGATTATTTATCTAACATTTTATTAGGTATTATCATCTGCAGTATTGTTTTTATTATTATATGGACACTGCGGTCTACTAATGGACGGTGTCTATACACATGGTCGCTCGTAAAGCCGTAAACGATCCGTCGGACTGGAAAAACAAAGTTATAATCAGGGCTCGTAAGTTTTTTTTGCTACACAGGAAAACATGCCAACTGAGATACAAATCCGTTTCATAACAATAGTAATAATAATATGAAGTTTGATAGTGCATGTTTTTGCATGTTTTGGGTGTAAAGGCATATTTGGCATATAGTTGATTGTTTACAGTCCTTAGTGCATATTGTTTCATACAAATATTTTTTAGACAAATATTTGAAAAGTTTCTTCCGATTTTTATATCTTGTTCCAATCGTCCAATATCGCATGGTAAATTATAACGGTTTTTAAATTTTTTATTGATTAATTATTTAACTAATTAATTAAGATATCGAAAATCAGGCTTCTTACGATTGTAAAAATAGTTCTCCTCTACAATTTTTACAATAGGTATTTTTACTATAAAGTATAAGCCACTTCAATAAGCAGTATTACTTGAATTACGAAACCATGTTTTTATGCCATATTTTGTCTACTAGTGAGCCCTCTTAAGTTGGAAAACATAAAAAAAAACACTTATAAAATATATATTACTAAATTATCTCAAAACGAAATACCTAATATTTCATTCCAAATGTTTTCATTGTTGGTGCTGAATAAGGGTGTACACAAATTAGACAAAAAATGACTACCTACCTAATTACGATTTATAAAGATGACAAAGCTATTTGAACTTCACAAGTATTAATTTTATTTTTTATTTTATTAATTTTGACCGTTAAATACATACAAATCAGAAGGAATAAAATACTTTTAAAATGTATGGATTTATTCTTATTATTTTCAAATTTGGTAATGTTTTTTTTACATAATGTATATTTTGAGTGCATAATTTAAAAATGTTAAGTCATACAAATGCACATTTTCGAACTTTTTAGTGCATATTTTGACCATTTTTAGTGCATGAATGCATGATGCTTATCTATGCATTATTTAGTGAATGAAGTTAAGAGCCCTGGTTATAATAATATTATGTTACACGCGTATATGGCTCGTAAGTAAATAGTGGAACATAATACGACGTTAACGAATCGGTTTGTCGTCGGCGGCGTAGGCGTCGACAAACGCCGTACCTACACTGCACATAATAATATTATACGCGGGCCAGGTAGCTGCGGTGGCGCGATTATGACGACGATAATGATAATAATATATACATAATATTATATACAACGTATACCTACAATACGGTTGACTGATAAACAAACTAATATAACCGTTTCATATAGACGCCGCAACGCGATAATAATAATATTATCACTTATCGACTGCCTATCTGCAGTGCGAGATAATAATATCCAACGGAATAAAAAAAAAACTCGCGCAACGACGACGGCTGCCGACGGCGAATAATGCGTCGATATACCCACGCGTATTAAATATATTGTTTCCGGTCGTGGTGAAAGCGCCGCCGACGGTACGGATCAAAGGTATATATTGCGGTCTCCGCCCCCCCCCCACACCACCGGCGAGGCATTCGTGGAGGAGAGCTGCTGCTGGTATAAAAGGATTGCTCGTTTAACCGGCTGCAGCACACATACACGATACATAATATTTTAGTACTACCTCGCACGACGAGCGTGCGTCTTCTCGTACACTGGAAATATCGCGGGAAAGGAAAAGTGCGAGGCGAAGTGTAGAGGTTTCAAACTCTTCCAGTCCCGGGGTTAGGGTCAAAGGTCGTGCGTATAGCGTTATTACAATAATGCCGCGTGTGTGTGTGTGTGTGTGTGTGTGTGTGTGTGTGTGTGTGTGTGTGTGTGTGCAGGTACATTACATTAATATAAGTACGACAGAACGTGAAAGGAACACGACGGCGGCGTCGTAGTGTATATATAGTAGGTACGTCCGAGGCTTTTTCGAACGATCGACGGTGAATAACAATATTATAACGAGACGAACTTTTATTTATTTATCATTAATATTCCACCGTAAATCGCAATAGTCTCAAAGTCCCCGGGCCTCTGGGGACGGGCGCGTGACGCAATTAGCGCGGGTGAGTGGGTCTTGGTGAACCCACCGCGGTGTCGCTTGTAATAATATTCCGTCTACGAAATAATAACTCGGAAAAAAACCCGTCTCGTTCGGGATGATACTTTGACCTCGATTCGGTTGCCGATACGTATAATTGCATTGACGTATTGTATAATATGTATAGTACACAATATGATATCGCATTATTGGCGGGTTTTCGCGATGGCGGAAAATGTGGTTTCGCATATTTTGCATAATAATAATAATACGATAATATACGCGTGTAAAACAACACTGCGGCCGCGGGCAGCGCAATAATGTGTGCAAGACGACACGATTCGATAATTTAGTCTTTGGCGAATTCATAATATTATTATTATGGCGACTGACGAGCGAATGTATCTTCAGGTGTTGTAGGTATGCGCCGCTCGGACGACGACTTTACAAGTATTCAATTCGACAAACCTGGCGTATTATAATGTTGAGTGGTATTACCTATATATTATATTATTGTGTGTTGTGTAAAAACGGGTATTCGAATACATTAAAATGATATGCTGAGCCAAACGCGTGAAAATTACACCTCGGTTTCGACACGAAACAATAATCGTCGAAAAGGTTTGCAAATATTGTGACTGCACACGTCAACTTTGACAGCGGTGCAATTCTTGATTCTGCCTGTGGTATAATATTATAAAATCTCTGCATTGGGCGAGTTGTTTACGACGTCGGAGACCATTGAATTCCGGCCCTTTCAGTTGCAGTAATAATTCACCGGACTCCGAGTCCCCCCCCTAGTTCCTATTTGGGCACAGTTTACTGCTGGCTACAACCATATACCACGAGCAGCTGTGAAAGTTTTCAAATATCTCGTTCTATACGCACCATCCATCCTATAAACTTCTATAACTCCGTCTATGTGTTCCTCGAAGTTCAATCTAACTATCTGTGATTTACGTAAATTTCGGAATTAAAGAATTCAAAACGAAGAAAATGTGTGAAGCGTTTATAAGACAACAGACGAAAAAGCTTAATAAAAAATAATTGGGCGGTTTGATTTCGTTGAAATTATTTAGTTTTAAGTTGATACCAAACACGTCATTAACGACAATTAAAAAAAAAAATTAAAATTACGCCAAACCCACTCGTTGGAAAAAAACATAAATAATAAAACAATAATGGATTTTTGGGAGACGTTTGGTGTCTCCTGTATAACAATAATAGGCTTATATGAAGTGGTAATTATTATTTGGCTGCCATTCAGGACGTCTGTCTCTTAAACGATAAATCCGGTCTGCATGGGTACGTAACTCACCATCACAGAAAACCTCAAGAAGTAATCAATGTTTCCCGAACACGCATGCATCGTTATAGGTGCCAATTAAAAAGACTAAACTGGAAATCAAGTTGTTTTCTCGTTCACAGTTTTGAACGAATTACAATCACCGTCGTCAAGAATTTACACAGTTTATGTTTCTTATCCTATGCCGAAAAATAATAAAATCAGACAAGAAAAGAGACATGGCCCAAATGTTGTCGTATCGTCAAAATTAGTGAGAATAATAAACATATTAACAGAATGAACTTTTTGTTGAGAACCGTTTCTCATTTTTAGACGCAAGTGGTTCCTTTAAATTTGCTTGTCTTGTGTACTCCTTGGAAACGGTAAACCACATTTACTGAATACGAAGATAAATAATTCGTCACTCGTCTCGAAACGTATTCGACTCAAGTGAATATTGCTGACTCGAGGAAATTGATACGTGTCGTATTCGTGCCGGCTAGCATTCAGCATACAGTTTACCTCCCACTTTAACCACGAATCGTTTTTAAATAAGACTGCCGTAAGACTTACATGTAATTTCCAAGACTACCGGTCGAGAATAATTTTCAATCGATTCACTTGAAAAAAAAACCCCATTAAACGAGTTAATAGTAAATATAGTGAATTGCAATTATAGGACAAATTTGTTTGAAAAAATGTACTCATTAACTCCTGCAATGTGACACATTTTTCAATTTTGTGATTTCAGTCATATTGTTGAGATATTTTATTGAAAAAAAATTGCACCTAACTGTTAAAGTAATCGAAATAAATTTAACATAGACTGCACCGCGATAATGCCCCACAACCGTGGACGTTGAGTAATACCTCCGTTGGAACGTTGTTCACAATGTTTATCTAATATTTCACGGCGGGATCACCGACCTATCGTCTAACGTTGCAGTCGGATTTTTTAACGACAATAACGACATGGTTTATGTGCAAATTTACATATAGCCGTCAGATGATTTCTGCCGAAAACCGAAAGTGAAACGTAGTCCGCCCAGACTGTTTCGACCACTTTCCCGCCACCCGCTACCACGTCCACGTGTATAATACGTACGTAAATCACGAGATTATTAAGATGCGTATTTTATAATGTTATTATTACTATACGCGAGTTATTACAACGATTAGAGTGATCTCTTCCGAGGTATGGATCCATCTGTTTTTTTAAAAAAGAAATCGACAATTCGGTTGTTTTCACGTGCTCACTACTGTAGTTGGTCGATATCGGGGATTGGGACACCGACTTAATGATTTTTATGGACTTCAATTTGTACAAAAATAGTAGGTATACGTATATAACAACTATATAAAGTTACAGTTACGGTAATGGTAAAAACTGGTGTCAAAACATTTTCAACTAAATCTTTTACGAGACTAAGGAAAAAATATAAATTTAGAATTGTAATCTTTTTATTTCTCGTAATAATTGCTATGTCCTATTAATCTCCTATCAACTTAATTATATAAACCTACAATTATTTTTATCGTGTGTCGTCTGAAGTAAATATCTTGCGACCTTACGTGTATAATGTATATAATTTATATTATCGGTTGTTTAAATTCAAATCGTGTGAATTGTGATTTAATATTCATTTCCTAATCAAAAGAGATCTAGGTTATTTTATTTTTTAAATATAAGATTTACTAAAACAAGCTTAAAAAAATAACCCGTTACAATAGAAAAAAGGTCTACTTTAAAATGTTGGCATTTCGAAAAATATAGGTAGGTACTTAATGAGGTTCCGTCGATATTACGGTTTTTTGGGTTTTTCTCTGTTCAACAATACTTCTTGCTGAAAGGATATTTGTTTTTTTACACACGATCGAACAACTAAAAGTAGGTACATAAAAAACGGCGAACGGGGAGAGTTATATCTATACGTATAACATTTTATAAGTAATTGGATCGTACAAGTCGTACAATACAGAAGCCGTGCTATCGTTAAAAGTATCACGGACAAAATTAGCTTTTTGCTTTGTCAATTGCATTATAATTCCGTTCTGCGAACTGCGTGTGTTTGTGTTCTTTGTCTTTTGTTAACCAGTGTCCGGATCTCGTATTTCCTTCATCACGGCTGCAGATGCAGTATGATATGGCTGTACAGCTCCAGGCTAAATTTTTTTCGTATATAAACGTACAATCAAAATTGTACGTTAACGATCTAGTCAAAATAATATTATGTTTTTCACTTTGGAATTAACGTGACCACCAGTGGTGTATCTACGGGGGGAGGGAGGTGTGATCCCCTCAATATTCCTCACCCCCCCGGAGGCCAAAATATGTTGAACACAATACAACAAGTGTATAGCAATATGTCTACTCAAATCTTTATATCCCCTGCCACCTCCACAATAATCCTAGGTGCCTACACTACTGATGCAAATTAACTCAATACGTATATTATACTGTGAAGTTTCAACGTGATAAATTGTGTAAATTTATATGCTTTTCCTTATCACTGCAAACAGAATTTATAATAATGAACAAGTGACGTAAATACCTATGCCTATATAATAGTAAAATTAGTATAGGTAGTGTTAAATAATTGAAGCCCGTTTATTGGTCGGAAAATGGCATTCCAGTTCAACACGATAAGCTTCGTAAGTTCACGGACTCCAATACACGCAGCTCAAACATTATTATAAACCAATTTAACCTTGGTGTTAACTTTAATTGAATATAATGTTCGTACACGCGAGACCGTATCTAGTGGTTTTATCAGAAATTGGTTGATTTCGATTGCCCAAAAACGTCCATGTATAGTGTAATGAATTCCGACACGAATAACCAGTTATATTATACTCAGTTATATAATCCGCTTTTGACAACGAACATTATCGAATTTAATTACAATAATTTATATGGGATATTAAATGCACGTGATGCAATTGGTTTATTGTGAAAATCAAGATTTCTTTGATGATACGTGTAGCATTTATACCCGTACAAGTAGCGTTTGTATTGTCGACATAAGAATCAATAATTTATTAGAGTCTTCAACGGTATAACCCGTTTGTGTATGGATATATGTAAAATTATAGGTACGATTTACAATGCGTTGTTTTTTACGACATGATAATAGATATTACGCATTTACGCGTTAATGGTTTCGTTTCATAATAATGGGACAGGCGACAAAATGTTGTTTTACCTACATACAAAATAATCGGGTTCAGAAGTAGAAGAAAAAATGGTACGGAGTAAGGTCGAAATTCGATTAATCTACTCATCGAATTGAACTTGTTTCTATATAAATCGTATTTTTTATTTTTGTCAAAAGGTAAAACAATGCACAAAAAATGAGAGCGAAACGTTGTAAAATTATGAACCATTTATGAACCAACTGACAACCAGTATTTTAGTATTTTATTTAAACGCATTTATAATACTTATAATACTTATAATGTATTTTACTAATATAATAAACTTTTCCTAACGAAATAATAAATAATAAACTGAGTTTGTTCAATTTTTCATTGCGTTCGCTTCGGAGTTGTTTATAACATTTAGGTACCTCTATATTATATTGATTAAAAATAATATAATATTAATATTAATAAACACTAGGTATGAATTATTAACAGCGCATACAATCACGACATGTTAAACAGAAAGAAAACGAAACGATAGTGAGGAAAAATATAACCGCAACAACGCCACAACTGAATTATGTTTTGATTGTTTTCGTTCAATTGGAACGCTTACCAATAATATCAAAACCAATGAAGTACATTATAATTTATTTTTCATATTTTTATTGATTTTTCTAATACATCGGCAGCTGAGGCCATTATTATTTACATTTATGGTTTTTATATATTCATAGGTAGTTAAACAGTCATACTGTTATTGACACAATGTAATTCGTACATTTATGGTTTTTATATTATATTCATAGGTAGTTATAAACAGTCATACTGTTATTGACACAATTTAATTCGATTTGATGGTTTTCATTTTTAAGGAAGTTAGCTTCGATTAAATTATGCTTGTATTTTATTGTACCTACATCCAGTCCAATGATTTTCCTAAGCCTATTTTAATAATTTTTTGCCTACTTTAAACACATTATTAAAATTTCCACCGATCAAAAGCACTTCGTAAAAAAAAAAAAACCACTCAGAAAACCATAATTTATAAACATTATAATATTATTAACCCGAAATGTAAAATTCACTCAGCCTGCATGTCAAATATTTAGAAACAAAATAAACATAAAAATTCTTAATTCCAAGGTAAAAAAAAAATGCTGCTGGTGCACTTTAAGTAAAGAAATATGGGTACACTGTATATTAAAATAATTAGGACCCGGATGTTAGTGCAATAAAATACTAATGAACATGCACTTAAATATGCATAAATAATCTTAAAAAAGTGTATGACCTAAATGTACAAAATCAACTTATTTTTTTTTTATAAATGCTTTTTAAGTTGTTAAAAAAACTTACGGTTATCTACTTGCCTGTAAGTCTGTTAATTTAAAACATTTTTTTAAACTAAATAATCATAAGATATTTTTGTTTTATTCATTTATTGTATACAATTACTTATAAATTAATATTGGATTGTAAAATTTTTTTTAAAACTAATGGTTGAAAATACCTAAACATAATCTAACCTATAAACACAAAAATACACAGAAATATCGAAACTTCAAAATAAAAACTTAGAAGTTAGAAAAAAAAAATCAATATATCCTAGCATTAATCATTCATGGTAATATCACAATTATTCAGGGTGTATATTTTCTATATTATATACCTAATATAACTTTAAAATACGCAAACTATATCACGTTTTATTCCTCTTCTGTCTGGCTTAACGATCCGTGTGGAAAAAAATCGTCAACTTTCCACGTCCATACAAATATAGATAATATTATGTGAATTATGAAAAAAAAACGATAATTTTGCATCGCACACGGCACACTAGCTGTAATAATATGACAATATTTGAAATTTGAATACCCATCGTCTATACCACTACTTTTCGTCCGTTGTAAGGTATTGGGTGTGTGTATATCGCTACTCCGTGAAACCACCGAATAATTCATGCCGAGCGGTACCCGGACGAATATATACGAATGTTTCCGGTGCGGAAACTTTGAAACTTCGAACCACGTGCTCGGCGAAATTGACAAAAACTTCCACGGCGACCGAGCACGTTTATCATAATACCGACGGCTGCGGACGAATATACGTTTGATATATAATATTATATACCTATAACGCATATCCGTTCAACTTGCAGTGTAGTCATATATCACATATTCTGAATATGGGCATAATATATAATATTATGTATATATCCGTGAAATATCACTCGTGTATACATACATATAATATATAGGTATTATACTGTGGATATATTCGCGAAATATCACTCACAGTTGCACGAAACTATCATTTTCATTACAAAAACTGTATATATTCGCGTGTAATAAATTATACGACTGTCGTCGTTACCAGCACTGCAGCGGTCGTGCCTTCGATAATTTTTTATTTGATGAAACTATAGAATCCGTTGATATCTCAACGGCGTGAGTTTAATATCTCCACATCACCACTCAATTCTTTTGTAAAAACAATCAACTATATCATAATATATTATATTATAGTCTTTTAATAGTTCTTTTCAACAGTTAGGTATTTATTATTTTAACAATAATGGTTATTTTATTGGATGTGAAGATGACAATAAAAAAAAAACTCTATAAATCATGTTGGTATTAAAGTAATATCTGCTTAATTTTGGTTTAATAATAATACGTTTTTGTAAACATTTTTTTTTTTGGGGAAAATTCGATGTCCCAATAACTTAAATAACTATAGTTAGTATAGAGTATAGACTGTAAACCATTTGACTCTTGCACAAATATATATTTTTGACGTATGACATTTCCTAGAACGTTTAACATTTATAACTACTATTTATTATATCTCCATTAATTAATGGTTTAGCCGGGTTAATTCTGTGATTTTTTGTTGAAAGAGTGTTTTTGCAAAAGTTGTATCCTAATTTGTATGCATCTCATTACCAAGGAACTGCAGTGTTTACAAGTTACCGAACTTATTTCAGTAATGGAACTTGTAATAGTTAACACATTATGGCCAATGTATAGATAATCGATATTTATTTAAATATTCTTTGACGAATGTGTTGTAGCTTGTAAACGAATATTACAAATTCGTTAGCAAGTAAAACTGTGTTATATTGTATACATACATATGGTTCCCGCACTCAACCTCTCGGCTAGATATCGTTCTCTTCGAAAAGTATTTCTTCGACTTCGGTGTATATACTGTTTAATATTATAATCGGCCCCGGATAGCCGTCCACGTCCTTGACATTTATAAACGCGTTTAAATTATTCATAATCCTTATAATAACATATATATAGGTACTGCAGGCGTAGGTACCTATCACCAGCTACTCAGAGTTTCGCAACATGTGCGTCGTATCTTCTTCTTCTTCCTCTTCTTCGTCTTCTTCTTCTTCTTCTTCGATAGACTACGACGACGAGTCAGATGTCATTATATGTTGTATAATAAACGATCGTTGTAAATCTTTTCGCGGCCTCATTATCCGATAATCGTATAGTAGCCCATCTTTAGAATCATATTTATCCTTGTCTCCCTCGTGCGCGGTAGTCGGACTCTCACACCTCTCCCTCTCTCCTTCGCTGGACGTGTCGCAATCGTTCGACGAGGGCCGATTACAGGACGTAACGCCGTAATGGTTGTGAAATACATAATATATATATGGGCTCGGTAAAACCGCCGCTGAATGATTAATGAACGTGGGGTATGCCGCTGCCAAAGTCAAAACTCCTATACGGTTGCATTTTGTCAGTCGAGGACGTACCCCTTACCACTCATACCACTCCGGATATACGATGAATTATTATAAAGTTTATATTTACCTATATAATATATGATATATCTTATGTATTAAAACTGAAGACGATATTATCGCGTGCAAAAAGTCACACTAGGTATCTGTGAAAGTACGGCCGCGCCTTTTATTATGCGGCACACCCATCCTTTATACGGAAACTTTACAAAAGTGTATGATATTCACTCCTTACGTTCGGCGACAATAAGTTATGAAGGGCCCGAGTTAAGAACACCTCCATGTGCAAGTCGAATTATATAAATAATTAAACCCACATAATATATTTGCCAACCATCGTTCCACGATCGTCAACGATACTCGATCTAAAATATTACCCTTATATTATTTGTCTTAGAGATGAATTTTTTTTAGGGAGCCCGCCTATCAAGTCACTTAGATACTACCTATCAATATACTCGCCTGAGAGTGTGAATTTTCCTCATATTGTCGACAACCGTAATTGTAAGCTACGATATAGGTATATTGCAGTACTAAACTGTATTGTTTTCGAGTAGAAATTATTTTATTATAATTAATTTTAATCGTTTATTCGTTCCGGTTTGTGACGGTCGTGTAAATAAATTTATCGATCGATTTCGGTATTTTTTTCACATCCTGTAATACTGATTTAAAACGGTTGAGCACAGTGGTCAACCATACAAAAAAATCTAAAATGTATAGGTTCATTTCATATCGTCACTGGCCAGAGATAATATTGGGTATGTATTGATTTTTTTTCCTACAACGGTCTCTTATCTTTTAATTACTACATACATGTATTCTTTATTCATCATCTGAAATATTAATTTAATAATTTATATACAATTTGTGTCAGCTCCCAAAAGTGATTGAAAAACTGAAAAGGGATAGACAGGAGTACCCTATAATTAATTTCGATGTATGCTGAGTAACGCATATTTTTTATTTTTTTATTTATTCTTCAAGAAGAAGTTCGTGGGTGGGCCCAATAGTAATTTAAATTTTTTTAATTAATATTAATTTGCATAGTTTTATATAATTTTATTTATTCATGAAGTACAAAAAAAAAACAACTTATATGATGAATTATAAACAAGGTTTAAGTGACATAAATTCAAATGTATCTTTGCGGGGAGAGGATCAAGCAATTACTAAACAATATTTTTAAAAAAATCACACATTGTACAACAAATATTCTTTTCTGTGCTCAAAATCTAAAAGGTTAATGAGGACTATCTCCCATATTTTAAGTGGGTAGGCCCCTTAGGGGGGAGCAATTTTATAAACTAATAATTTTAACAAATCTTATACAAGCACATTGTGAAAATAATCACTCGATTTTATGTTATTATATATTAACTTTTTTAGTTGGGCTCTTACTAAAATAAACAACAATAATAATAGGTCATGGTAAAGATATTTGTGTTAAAATTTCGTTAATCCTTTAGAGGTCTTTCAGTGTAAATGTGTTGTTTATATTTTTGGAATGCTGCGCAAAGTTCAAAACTCAAAGAACATTGTTTAGTGTACACTAAATAGTTGAACGCCATGATATCAGTCAGAATATTGTGTACCTACCTATTATAAAAGATAAACTTCAGACATTTCTGAACTTTCGGGGTAAGCAAATTTTCCAATTATTTATGTTTGTATGAATGTATTATTATTTTGATGTTTTTCTATTTTCCAAATAAGATTATTTACCTTTCAAAGGGTCTGACACGAATTTTCACAAACACGGATTTTCTGAATACATTTATAACGTTTCGCGATGCAAATATTCACAAGGTACAATACCGAATTTCGATACACTTATACAACTTATCGTCGTTGTACTTTGGGTAGCTTTTCGGACCGACTGTGACTGTTATGCGAATACAATATTCTCGGTCCAGCTAACCACTCATATATTTGCATAATCAACTCGACAGCGCGTGGTACACAAGATGTTGCATGTTATCACGCACCCGAATCCGTTCGATGGGAACGTGCATTATAAATTATAATAATTAATATAAATATTAATGATTTTCTACTTCTCTCTTTTTTTTTATTGTTAAAATCTAATAGCTCATGAACTTAATTATGAGTTATAACCATATACATCCATTGTTGTACTTAGACCGTGATAATTATAATTAATGTTCAGTTATAAATTGATTCTAAAACGAAAAAAAAATTCTAATAAACCTGCAAGATATATTAAAGTAATAAAATCGCGTCCCATCTCAATATTGCCGTTCTTACAAATTGTAACCCGTTGGTAAACAATCATCATGGTCAATATTCTATCTACCATATCAGGCGTAATGTAGCCGGGATTTTTTTAAGGGCTATGTTTTAGTTTTATAATTGTATATAACGTGTGGGAGGTTTTACACACTCTCCATTGTAGCATCATCAATCTTCATGTTAATAATACCAAATATGAAATAAAATCGTATTATGACAACATAATTTATTGAAATCTGAATTATTTAGTACATATTATATTTTTTTGTACAAGTACACCCGATGGGATAGGGTGTTTAAACATCCAAAACACCCACCTGGCTACCCCACTTATAGACTATAACCCCGGTTAGATTATGCATACGTGTATACGCAGCTAGATGAATAGGATCATTTTTTTTCCAAATTTAATTGTTTTCTTGTCTCTGTTTGAACTGAATGTACACTACTGAACGCGATGTGACCGCGACATAACATAGGTAAGTACTATAATATTTATTATCTGCACTGTGATTGCTACATTGAGTTGACCAGACTGGAACCGAAAATCGCCTCTTTTCGACAAACCGCGTAAATTTACCGGGACCGAATAATCGTTCTCTTACACGTGGGTTATCATTACTGCAGTGCACCGATTAAATTGATTACAACAATTATACGGTTAACGCACCTCGCAGATGACGTACTATTGATGCTGACATCTAATGTCTTTATTTTTCGCCAAACGATGGGTATCATCTCATTATTATAATATTCCATCTTCGGAATTTAACGCGTTCTAGGGTAAGGTATAAAGTTGGTTTACCGCGTATTATCCGACACGGGTGATACCACAACATATAATATATTGTTCACGTGGTACCAAATTTGTCACGAAACAAACTAATTTCCCAGGTATAAATTTTGAAACTTAATTTTCCATCTATAATCTATAAATTATAATTTTTAGAAAAAATTGCAAAACTGTAAGCTGCACATCAAGTCCGACCGATCTGTGAAACGTCATCTATGCAGGCACTGTATGTATTTAATTCATTAAACTGTATTTTAATAGGTAGGTACCTACATTATAAAAGGCAGACGGCGTGTAATTTATTAAAACATCGCATAGTGATGATCGGGTGCGGAGCTGCAACGTCGGAGGCGTGTGAATGCTCGTCGAGAAAGCGAAAGGATTATTATAGTGCCTATTATAATAATAATAATAATATCTTTCCATATTATGTATCTATCGAAGGCGTTTCGGACGTTATTTCGATAATATAACAATTAACATAATGCGATCTATATATTATATATGGTATGCTGTATTGTCTTAGTGATTTCGAGTTTCAAATTGTATAACGACGAGCCCTGTCGCATCGCACATGTTTCATAATATCTGACGTACGCCCATTATATACATTGTAACAATATTACATATTATTATTATTTTCTAGCAGACTAAACGACTGAGCACAAATATGTTTGTACGTGCAGCTGATGGCAGGCGCAAACATGTATAACATAATGACGCATTGTCATCGCGATGAGGTACATTGTCACGATCATCGGTCAGTAGGTACTTATGAACGTGATATATCGTAAAAAAAAAAATGTATAAAATAGTTTTAAAAATACATCATAAAAACCGCTCGTAAGGCACCGTAACACAAATTACGTATAATATTATAACACTTTTACAACGCGAGGACCAAGTCTAAGACGCTGTGCAGGTAGGTACCTCGTGGTTGATGATGGATACACTATACAGAGATCAAAATAATATAATGCACTAGAGACAATAATGGAGTAACGATGGAATGGTCAAAATTATTCGACCCGAATAGTATCAGTTCCGAGTTATTTCAAACGCCAAAGTCCTCACGAAACGAGGTATAGGTGCCTATTAAATTTCGTCGGCTGAACGGTGAAACTCGTAATTATTATGATGTGACTTATCTCAATTATTGTCCACGAACAGTAGAGAAAGTTTCAAAATATTGACAATTTGAGTATAAATTTAAAGATAATACCATAGTACCTGAAGTTGTATTTCATATAGCTCATATTATAACTTACAAGATAATACACGATTGTGCGTTATACGTAATTTTATTTAAATTTTTAATAATTTATAGAAAGTATTATAATTTATATTGGTAATAAATCAGATGACATATTATATTCATCTTTACTATCATTACAATTTCAAAGAATAATTCATGGCATTAATGATATTCGTTTTTATAAAAATGTTTACAATATATTATTAAAATAAAAATGTTCGTCAAACGAGTTTAAAAATCGCAACATTATTTTTTCTGTAAATGTATAATATACGTTATGTCTTTATTTTCCTAACTTCAATCAGACTTTAATTTATATATTATGGTTTTGAATTGATAATTTAAATAATATAATATTTAAAAACTTAAACAATATGCAATTTTAAAACACCAGAAAATACAGTTCATTTTCTCTGCCATTTTTTTGATTTCTATAATCTTTAATTCCAATTACTTTGTATAATTTATAATCAAAATTATAAGCAAGATTTTAAACAAATACTCATATTATTAAAGAATAATCATTTTTTAGAATTCAATTATTTTTAATGGAAAAACTGAAAATCCAATTTAATTTATTTTATTTGTATCTATGTAACATCTGCTTGAAGGCTTGTTAAATTATTAATATATTCCTTTAAAACACTCAAAATTAGTTTTTAATGAAATTGATTTCAAGAAAGAAGAAGGAGTCAGTATAGTCACAATGGTCGATTTATAGAAACTCCTATTTACATTTAATTAACTTTTCTGAATAACAATTAAATGTAATTAATACAAAAAAGCCAGTGAATCTTTAAACTTTGATATAAACATACATTGCATTAATAATGTTACACTTCTCGAGTCAGTTTAAATCTAAGAAAACATTTAACGTTGCAATAGTACCTATGTACGAATCGAGTATACTAACATAGTACTTACAGTACACGTTTGTCTATAAAGTAAACAACAGTATAACTTGTATTTACTACTTTATTACCCATTTATTACTCAAAAATAAGAAAATTGTGATATAATTTGTGTGTAGAAATTGTGTGCTTATATTGTTACAACTGACATTATAGAGTTAAAATATGGGTTGAAAAAACCAACCTAATTAATTTTAATAATACACTTGAATGATCTAATTAGTTTGAATAATATAATGTCGAAAAAAATTAATAAAAGTGGTTGTATAACACTAATTTATTATTCTCAGGTGTTTTTATCCAAAACCGTGTGACTAGTTAGTTATTTTCAAATATTATGATACGATGAGATATTGTCTCGAATAGCTCGCTTGATCTATATATATATATACATTAAGTACACAATAATATACACGCACCATTTTGTAGAACCATAAATCTCTAAAACATCTTTAATCTTTTCTCTGTAACCTTAGCTTCGATCGGAAAATCTCAACACCTGTGTACTGACGTTTTACATTTTTTTTCCAAAACGTACACGTTTCGGTTCTCTTTTCTCATACAATATGAGTTAGGATTATAGCAATAATGAGGTTTTTAGATCGATTGAACGTGGTTCTAATTTTAATCAAAAATGAAAATAACCTAACATGAGAAAATACACACTCGTACATAAATGCACACACTTGATATTTTAAATCTATGCGTTTCGAGTATTATTGATGTCCAAGTCCAAAATATATATTATTATTTTTTATTACTCGCTATTCACACTCTTAAGTGGAGAAAAGAACTCGAGGGACAGTCAATAATAGTGAAAGTTATATTACCATCCTAGTTGTCTGCTTAATATTACAATTATGAGCGTCAGTTATGATTTATCCATAATTCAAATGTATGATTTATTAATAATTTATGAAAATCAAAATAATTATATTATAGCTGTAATAAAACATATTTTTCAATTTGTGATTAAGAACACGTATAAAACTTGAATACGAATGTTTTTAAACTGTTATAAATCCTTGAAAAATCACGTTGATTAAAAAATATTATTATAAACCACTTTTCACGATACAAATCCCGATCCTCCCGAACAATTTACCGATTATGATCTTGATCTCCGACCCCGAAATTTACATAAACGAGTGGTCACCCTGTTTTCACAGTATGGCTTTTTTTCGGTCCACAAACTACTCACCTTAATGAGGGCTGCCAGAAAGCACACTGGCAAAAACTTCCACAACATTTTGGGCGTCTCTGGAATTCACTGCAAAATAAAAATTAAAAAAAAAAAATCGTTAAAAATCTTCAAAAATATTAGTCAATCATTTCGGGAGCCAGATCGGTGGCATCTTATATATTATAATCGATTGTGCAGCTGCATCGTTATATACTATACTCATGATAGCAATAACAATAAATTATGCTATCTATAATAGGTACCGCTTGATATAAATAATATCACATAGGTCCATGACTTGCTCGATCGCGACCTCGAAAAGACGTCCGTTTAATGACGGACATATTAGTAACTATATGAGTCATGTGTCAGCCACAGTGTTGTAAAACATATTTGATTAAGTATTTGACGAATTAAAAATAAAAAAAACTTAACATCCCATTCACATACCCACTTTTTACTGAAATATTAGTTTACACTATCTTTACACACTTCAACTACTGTAAATCATTATACAAGTAATTTTTTCTATACATCATCACGTCAAATTCATCTATTTCGGGGTAATTTATGTGTAGATATTTAAAGGATGCGCAAAGCGTTGTAAAATAACTAATTAGTCGATTTTTATATAATCAGATTTCCTCTACAATTTTTAAAAATCAGTTTAATTTATCCTGATACAATGTGTAACTCACAATCATAGATTGCAGTACTAGATAAAGAAAATAATTGGGAAGTGATCTCATACTGATTTTTTTTAAATATTTAAAAGGCATATTTTTAATTTTTACTGTTTACCCGCCACATAAACATCGAAGACAAAATTAAATTTCTTAGTATTATACCAACTTACGAGCGGGTGATTTAGGAACTACACAAAATTTATATTATACTAATATCAATATTGATATTGCGTAAGTGATTCGACATGATGTCTTTCGATATAATACTATAAAACCCATTGGATTAGTTCAAAGTAAAATGTATATTATTTTATATGATGTTGCTTGATTATTTAAATTATAAGTATATAATACAAACGCAATATTATGATATGCAATTATCTTTGACACGAATTCGCCCGCTTTTCGATAACGCTATAAAATATTATATCGTATCTTATTCAAACTTCCAGGAAAACCTTAAAGCATAATATCATAACGACGACCACGTGTGAGTCAGATAATAAATTACTTTTAAAAAGCATGATAAAGTTGGATTTTTCAAAATTATTTAAATACTGCGGGAACTTAGTATACCTACGTATAAACTGTTATGTACGGCACGTGCAAACTATAAAAACTATTAATAAAAATACCTAATATTTTAAACAATGTGCGTACTTAAATTATATACATTATACATATAATAACATATAAGTATATATAACACACACACACACACACACCACCGACTACACATATATAGCCATATCGTATACCTAACACATCCGAACGGGTAGCGCTGCGTTTCGTATACGTTTCGGCTCGTAAATTTCACGACCGCAACCGTGTAATGAGTTTGGGCGTTTTATTGCACAAAACAATATACGAGATGCGTGGATTTACAGAGGTTACAGAGGTTTACACACAAGATCCACAGAATTTTCAGCCAACCTCCTTAATGTTTTCTGTGACCAATTTTCAATGGATACCTAGCCCAAAAGAATAACTATAATTTAAAGAGCTTGCCTATATTCGGACATTATGTATCTGACTTTAGTGTGCTTCCAAGACATTAAAATATGATACGGGCAATGGGAGTATGTGGAAATAGGATCTAATATTTTTATATATATATGGTATACAATCTATGAAATTATTTATTAATTTGTCATTGGAATTTTCAACTTTTGTAGAATATTGTCTGGCTAATGTTTTGTTGTGAAGTTATGGAAGAAAAATGTTGGTGAGAATAGCGTCACATGCTGACTTACGACCAGCCGTCCGCCGACCATCAGTGAACACGAAAAATTTTAAATTTTACCGTCATCGAAATGGTTATATTCTTACATAATATTATACAACTCATATTATGGTGCAGCATCGAAAAAGACGATCGTCGTCTGCAACACAGTTGTTGAACATGAATCGTATTCACGTGCAGACGTTACAAAACTGTACATAAGTAATTTTTATAATAATATATACCTATAATGGTATCTTAAGTATTATGATAACAACATAATAATATCGCAATCGCGTAGTCGCGTTCCTGCGTAGCGGCCAGTACTAAAACAGTTGCAACGACTAACATAACAATAAAAACAGTAAAAATTTACAAGTAGGTGCCTACTGCCTATATGTATACGAGTCGTATACTATGCACTCTGGTACAAAACGATGACGATAATGTACAAACAATGTAATTATACACGCACAATGTGTCGTTATAATGATATAATATATTATTTTATATGCACACGAATACCTTACGGAGGTGGTGTTGGTGTGTTGGAGGCGGTGGCGTCAACAATTAATGTCGGTCACCCGACTTCGACTGCTGCGGGATGTTGCTGTTCACACGATTGCGACGTTTTTATTATTGTTATCATTTTTTGTTATTATTATTATTGTTCGTCCGTCGATTATTAATTTTTGTTATTATTATTATTATTCTGTTGTCGAAAATCACCCGTGTGAATTTAAAAACAAAACGAGCGAGTTTACGCGGTCCGAGTCCGTCCAACGTATCGTGAGTATCGATTCAGAAATTCTCCCCCCCCCCACACACACACACCCACCCACTCAACATCCCTCAGTGTCAATTAACTGATATATTATTATAGTCGGTGGTCTGGATAAAAACAATAAAACAACTATCGAGTCACACTTCCGCTCCCGACAACACACGATCCGCTTGTATATTTTTTCAAACATCACGAAAAACCGCAGGTGGTCGTTAAAGTCAAATATTTCGAAAAAAATAAATGAAATAAATAATATAATTCTGTTTTGTCTACTTTTGAAAAAAAAATTCGGTGCTACATTTTTTTATTCAAATGTGGTCGTAGAAAAGATCTTTACTGACATTACTGTAGTACTATAATGTGTATAAAAAATTTTTTTTTATTATGTGCGTTTACACTTCACGTCTTCTCATACAAGTATTACGATATTTGCAGATAAATTATTGTTTTCGATGGTTGTTGCATATTTAACGCAAAAATAACTACTTACTAACGAGTGAAATTATTTCTAATGGTTACGAAACTCGTAGCTATATAGACGTCCATTCACGTTTTAATTCGATAATTTTCTCAGTTTCGGTGATAATATAAAAGATAAAAATAAATGCTAATACAGTTGTAAAAGTTTATTGAGTACCTACCTGCAGTAATGAGATGAGATAATTTTTCGGCAAGTCAACGGAATCTCGAAAGAAATAACCAGTTCGCACATAATATTCAGTGTTTTGATTTTTAACAGCCATCGGTTTTGGCGTCGATAATATTGGAATGTTCGAAATAAATAATTAACGTGCCGACGAGATCGGGTGGTGTACAATATTAATAGTGTGGATGAACAAAAAAAATATCTGTACGATTTACCCGGAATTATGCAGGTTTTTTTTCACGTACCAGCTGCCCCAGTTTTTTTTTTAGGACAATATAATGTTATGTTTCATAAACAGTCGCAGTGCAGTGTGTATAATGCATAGACTGCAGTATAATGTATTTCTCTTTTACGCACGTTTGACTAGAATATGATTTACCCTACGAATGCAATGCGTTTTATTTTCTGGAGTCTGCAATAAACTGTAGGGAATAATCATGATGTTATTATTGTATTACGATGAGGAGTTTGAAGTGTTCGGATTACGCGAGGTGCTCGTTTGTTTAGTGTCTTGGTGGGAAGCACCTGCAGAGTCAACCGACCGACGACTAATTAGATGGTTAACCGATTTTGAATGCGAGATTGCTAATTAATCATTTTCTGGACGTTATACGCGTTCCATGAGAGAACCGCACGTAACGCCGTTCAATTAAACGCGACTCGTGACCTGTGTGAAATTCTAAAACCGCGCAAATATACACAAACTGGGAAGTTAAATAATAATAATGAAATATCCATGCACAGTCTTCGTTTGCATAAGTTTACTGAACACGTTTTTGTATATCATTATTTTCTACTTTTATTAAAAAAAAAAAAAAATCATAAAATCTACTGTCTGCCTATGTAGTTATTTGCACAATAGATAATTTCGTTGAATATATATTATAAAAAGGACAAAAATTATTAGGATGGAATGACCCGGTTTGTTTTTTCTAAAATATATGACACGATTCATAGTCGTATTACAGAAATGGTTAAGTGCATGTCCACAAGTCTCTGGACCAATTTCTTATCAAACAATCGTTTTTTCATATTAACCGACTTCAGTGGAGGTTTTTGTGATCATTATTACTACCCCACAAAAAAACGATTTGATTTTCAGGTATTGACAGAATGAACACATTGCATATTTTGTATCAAAAGGTTTGAATGGCTTTGAAGTTATGTAATATTTTGTACTACGCTCAATCGAAGTCATTAAAAATAGGTAAGCAAAGATTTTTATTTGGATATTATAATTTTATGTCTGTTATGTACCAATTGGAGCAACAGTGATTTTTTGTTTCTTACTGAAAAAATTTCAGAAACATTACAACGATGGTTAGAGATATATTTTCGATATAATATTGTAAGTATCGGCAATATTTGTACGTTATTCTTTCCACTACAATATTTTAAAACAACAGAAAAATAAGTCTGAAACTATTATTATGGACTAACCTTAGTACTTGAAGTTTAATAACTTAGAAAATACTCGTTCAAATTTCGATTAATAAACCTTTACAAAAAAATCATCTTCTTAACAATTTTCAATAAAAAGCGTGATTCACATTCACTCACACATGACACACACTCCTAAAGTGCATAAAAAATCCAAATATTTGAAAATATGGTCCACGAGAAAATTCCAAAGATATGAATTTAAGTAAAATATGTATTATTAAAAATAATATATTATGGGGGGGGGGCTTGGCGAATCACCATGTAAATCATATTTAATATTATGTGAAATAAATCGATCGTCTTCATCACGTCTAACCGTAACGGTAGCCGTCGTCTGCTCGGCCGAATCGGAAGGAAAATTTATTACATTTCTACATCGACGTTTTATAATATTTTATTATAATATACAATATGTGTGTATGTGAGTTTGCGTCGTACAGGTATTGTCGTTCAATATTTAACAGAAAAACGACGACGGGGACACTCGTTATTATTAGTTTTTTTTTTTTTTTGCCCACATCTGTTTGTGTAAACGTGTATAAATGTACCTATAATATATATTGTATATGTATATGATTATTTTATCCCTAAACGGTAATTTTTTTTGTAGGCAATTATATACGACCATATTATATGAATGATCAATTTAATAAAACATGTACACGTTTAAAAAAAAAAAATGCTTTTGTAAATGTACCTATATATGTATTATTATTTACCGAGAAAATGGCTGTTAAACGATAAAATATATACACCTCTTGTTCGTAATAAAATATACTATCGTGATTTACACTAACCTTGTGTTATTATGTATCCGGACACTCGAAATGCGAAAATCTGATTTTTGGCTGTTGTTTTTTGAATTTTAAACTGTAAAACGTTAAGAAAAAAAAAACACCTCAATCACATCACCGGAACAGAATCGCGATACTACGCGCGCAGTACATTTCTCGGACGATCGCGAGAATAAAGGAGACGATCCCAGTCGTGGAGAAAGTTTATATATATACCTCTCCTGGTCCCCGGCGCTGGCAGGCATTATAAACATACCTACACGATACGCCGCTTTTTTATTATTATTATTATTATTTTTTTTTTTCTGGGAGATGGTGGCCGTGAAACCATCGCCGACGACCGATTCGTATATATACCTCAATAGTGTTATCATATTATCGTACCAGTTTACGATAAACTATCGTTCCCCCCGCCCGCCGCCTCCGCCAATATCGCGTGGGGCGAGGGTTTTATTTCCTAATCGTCTTATTCGTAGGTATTCGAATCGTCGATCTATTAAGATCTCAGACCGGGGTCTCCGCCTGGCAGTCAGCCGAAGCTCGTAATATTATTATTATTATTATTATTATTATTGTGGTTGGGTATGTCGAATTTGGACGAAAAACCAATCCAAAACGAAGGGGCAATGAATAGGAAATTTTTTCAAAAACCGTAGGACATATTAATATAGGTAGGCCCCATTAAAATAAACTATATATTAATTAAATTGCAAAACATCAATTGTAATCGATTGTTGTGTGTAGCTATAGCTTATGGGTTGAATCGTTTGTGAGGGTCGTTTACAGCAGACGTTAAGCATTTTCGTAATTTTAATTTTGGAAGTTATCTGTTTTTTTCGTAATCAAATTTTGTATTATTATAAATAGAGGTATCAGAAAAAAATTGTTATTTATAATATTCATAGAAGCCATGGTTTTTTATTTTATCAGTATAACAACTCATTGTTTTTCTCGTGTTTTTTCCGTTATGCAATACTTTGTTAAATATATAATCAACAAACGTACAAACAATTTATAAAATAATTATAATTCTTGTCGAAAAATAAAATTGTTTATAATGTATGGTTTAAATGTTGTTTTTTTTTTAGTTGATATTACATAACATTATTATTTAATATTATTTTAAGTAATCATCAAAGAAAATATATATTATAAGGTAACCCAAGAAACAACTTACGAATACCTTACGTTCGGCTATACAATTATAAACGTATACATGTATAAGTTCCAAACGCCAAGTACAATCAATTGTTTAATCAATCTATGGACCGATGATGGTCGATTTAATCATGCATTTAATCGTCATATTTTAACTATGGCTTTCGTGCCAATCGATTACTATTATTAATACACCACACGTACGCTCGTGAGCTGTAGTACACACACACACACACACACACACACACACATAGTAATAATATGTAATAGATAGGATATTATTATGAACATAAATCGTTTTGTCGATATAATAATATCTATTGTGCTGCGAACTGTACGTCGAACTTTATGCGTATAATTTTACCATTTCAAAATTATTTTCAATTAAAAACCAATGTAATAAAATTAATGGTTTGGTATTTGGGTATTACAATAAGAACCATACACAACACAAACTGGAATAATATATTATAATAATTCTTATTTGTAACCAACACAACACACACACACACACACACAAATAAACAAACACACAATTTATGTTAACACTATACAAAACATACAATATGGTGTAAATTTGTATCATTAGGGTTTGACATTTAATCAATTGATTTTTTTTTTTAATTGATCCTCATAGGTATTTAATTTTAATTACCAACTCAAATTGTCAAGGTTTTTTATAATAAAACTGTATATACTTTTTTTTTTTGAGCTTCTTCCTTGTTATTTGACTGGCATTTGACATTTTAAATGAGTTTTATAACTCCTGTCGGTTCGATATGGACTTTATAGGACAAAATGTTAACGACTATGCATACACTCAAATCATATACGCCTAACTTTGTGTTTAATTTACTATACTTTTAGTAATATTTCCTCATAATATTACTATGTTTGGTATTTGTAATAAATTAATATTATACATATTGAACATGCTGTGTAGGTCAAAGATAATAAAATACCTTTTTAATATTTCCAGTGGTTTTATACATCCCTAAAAACACGATGTATAATTTCACAACCAACAAACGATAAAAATTGTAATATTTCAATAATTTAATGGCTTTTTAAAAATTCCTGAAAGAATTTTGAATATAAAATACAATAATTAATAAGCAAGGACGTGTTTACGGTTAATACTAAATAATTTAATATCTCTACCCGAACTGCTGGATTTATAATCTATACGTTTAAAACAAACCCCAACTTTGAAAGTTGAAAACAAGTTTCTGACGAATTATTTTATACCTACGTAAAATTCAATTTTTGTCTTAGGTAAAACTTCAACTCAATATAAATGTAGATTTTCCATAAGAAGTTTTTTTATTTGTTTATATACCCTGCAGAAGAGGCAGCACTTACGATGAAAATGAATAGTAACCTATTGAAAAAGTTTTTGTTTGTCACAACACATAAAAATATTTAAAGTTGTTGAGTCTTTTACTTTTTATAAGGCAATTTCATTTTACGGATGTAAGAAAACAATCGATCATATTTGTCTATCCTCACTATAAAATTACATCGTAATACAAAAATAAGTAGATTTTCGTAGCCTACAATATTCAAATGAATATCGTAATATATTTGATGTTTCTTATATTGGTATATCATTATTATTAATATTATTTAAATTTTAAAATGTTTTGTATAATCGATTTGTTCGTTACTCTTATGTACACATCTAGATACAACGTGGAACAAATTGCACGTTATATTATTCGTAATTAGGTAATATTATTTACCAATAATAATAGCAATGCATAAAATAAATTGTGTAACTTCTAATAATAATTACAGACGTTTTCAAAAGAACGTTTTTTTTACATTTTTTTCATAATATAATCATATACACTTACTAGTCATACTTATCTGATTTGACTAAGTAAAAACATCAGGTCACTCGGTATATACTCGGTAATGGGAATTGACATCAGCGCAAAATATTACTTATATAATATTTTAAACTATGATAATAATATGTAATGCTTAAATCTTTGTTATAGAAATACAATAATAAATATGTATATCTGACGTTATCTACATTTCATTTAGTACCTACCTTAGTTTTTAGAAAGTGTTTAAAATTACATTTGTCGTCGTTGTCATCAACAATATTATTTAAATTGTCATTATTTAATCACCCACATTATTATATGCTTATTATCAATCGGTATAGTAATAAAATAAATAATCACAATAGATCTTTAATCATGCGGATGAAAATCGGTTGTAAAAAAAAAAAAAAAAAACGAATTGAAATATGAATCTGCTGTAAATAGGTAGTAGTGATTGTATTATTGCAGATGTAATATAAATCAATTATACGGAATAACTAATAAAACCGAAATCACAGAATCCGTTTAAAACGATGAAACACTAAACAGAATTCTTTCGTCTATGTATGCCTATAGATTATTTCCTCTTTCTATTTTTTTGTTACTTTATCCCCCAGGGCTCTGACACGACACCCATGGGAAATAGGTAGCGAAGTTCAAACTCGTTTCCCGAGACTCGTCCGTTCGACAGGAAGGGATAATATAAAAATAATCATTGTGAGGAGAAAAAATAAATGCATTAAAAAGCGCTTTGTCTGTCGTGCTTCCTATTCGTTGTATATAGATATAATACGCTCGTGTGTTCGTTCGAAAGAAAGTTATTTATGACAACGGCAATTAAACATCAGACACTTGACTTCTTCCCCCTCGTATATAATATAATAGAAGACAACTATTGTGGCTGCGGAGAGCACTTGGGTATGTCATTATATCATACTATGTACTTAATATATATTGATGTACCCACGACTAATAAAGCGATTTGCAATTCTTGAACAACGCCACGCATAAAATATGCGTTTCGTATAACTCAATTCAACACATCTTTATTTATATTGCTTTCGTTTAAACGCTAATCGTCATGCACTAGAACGAAAATGGAGGCATAAATAATTATTGAAAATTATGTCACCACCGGTTACCTACGATGATTGATACATTATAATCGCGTATTCATCTCGAATAATATACTTCTATCGAAAGTAAACGTGTCGAATTTCAAATTTTTGTCTTGCGACCGCTCCAAATACAAAACAATATGTGTAACGCAACTCCTATGTGCGGGAATAATGAATTAATATGCAAAATTAAAATGCTCGATAATTACCATTGTCTTACATACGACCATAATGGATGATCTAACAGCTGAGGCGTTTCCATTCAATGTAAATCCATTAATTTATTATTTTAATGTTCAGAAAGTTATACGAATATAGTGTCAGACGAATAGTTGTTAGTACATAAACTATTAAACTGTAGGTATATTTATAAGTCGTATGATAACCTTGAGGCTTGAATCGAGGATGTTCAAAGATTGTGTAGATTTTGAATACCGGAATTTCCAGACTTCAAGTTCAGAAATTATGATAAAGATATATCACAGGAATAATAGATAAAACCAAATTAATTCAAAACCACATGATATAGGCGGTTTATTATACAATGGACGATGTCGACCAAAATAATGATATACAACTTCAAAATAGCTATTAACTACGACTCTCAAATAGTTATGCAATGCTCGTTTCGAAATCCTGGACTTTCGGTTGTAACTAATAATTTAATATTAAAAACAATGTTTTTTTTTAATTTATTATCAGTTTATCTTTTAGTAATTGATTGCCTACTATTATTGTTTTATATTATATTTCAGACTCCAGGTATTCCAGTGGTTCGTTATATTATATATATAACAGTAGTTTGAAAGAATCAAAGAACTGTAAATGGGCACATAAAAAGTTGATCTTTAAAAACTTTTAAATTTTATCAATTCGTTTTAAATATATTTAAACTATAAAAGTAGGCACCTATATAATATATTATAATATTAAAACGATCTCATCAAAATTCAACTTAAGACGACTACGTGAGTATTCTTTGAAAGAATTTTAAAGATTTAAATGTATATGAAATTAAATTAAAAGATTCAAACTAAACAAAAACTTTTATGGAGTAATAGTAAATACTAGTATTTAAATATAATTATAATTTATAAATCTATTAGAATATTTAGCAATCAAAATATTTGACAGTTGACGGTTATCAGGAAAATTTATTCACTATATTATACTCAACATTTTTTTATTTTTCTCTATACATAATATGTAAAAGCATACCTACTGAATATTTATCTCAAAAATTGTATTGTTGAAAATTATAATAATTGCAAAACGAAATGAACACTGCAGAGTCCAAAATGTCAAAGGTGAATATGCAATTGTATAAATAAAAATTCTAAAAATATGCAAAAATGTGTACATTTCTAGAATGCAAACATTAATATTTAATATCCGAAAAGTAAAAAAAGATTTTCATCTCGCTCGTTATGACTCCAGAAAAATACGCAAAATATTTCAACATCTTCTTTCACGAGCGTAATTTAATATAAATATTATATGATAACGGATGCTCTAATCACTAGTCTAGTCGATTAACACTGCTGGAGTTGATCAGAATACAAAATGTCTTACATTACGAATTTGGGTCGAAAATCTCAACCCATACAAGACCTCGTGGTATATATAGGTGCATATTAAGTTTATTATAGTTTGTTGAGATCTTTTTTTCAATTACTAACCGAAACAATAACGATTATAATTTGTCAATTATTATCATCACTGAAAATACCCCGAAAAATGATATCGTGATATACGTCACCCCACCCCGTCCGCCACTTACTCAAACAACCACCAACACCTTCACTCTTCTTAGTCTGACGCCGTCCTCGCACGTGCACTTATTAACTGAGAAAAGACTGATTTTGCACACACTTGCATCCAATAAGTCTCGTGTGGGTACCAGCGCCGTCACTCTCACGAAACGCGTACATATTATTATCAAGTCTCGCATTTATGGCGAAGTCATCTGAGGTAATTGACACGTTACGTACTAGCATAATAATATTATAGCCGGGTCAGAAACCGAGGAAAATATAATAATAGTAACATATAATAACGCTGACATTACGAGATGGCGTATTATTATTATGTCGAACGGACAACGTGAAGAAAACAGCAAATATACCTACTCAATGTACGAACACACAAACACGATACGCTTTTTTTTAGCAATGGCCACACCGCGGTGGTTGATTTATGACCAACCGAGGCACGTCCGAACACCAAAATTTAGAAGGTACGCGACGTGAACATCGTCCAAAGCAAAATTTTACAAATCTTTTTGAATTCCTAGTGGAGTGATGATCGATGCGTTGATTTCGACATAGGTAATGTGTGTTTTAGTTTTTGTATGTCTGACGTCACGTTTAATAGGAGTCAAAGGAGGGTTATGTTTTGTTGGGAAATAATTGATTGGAACGTATAAGACTTTATTGGAAAATATTCATTTTAATTGTGTTGTTTTAGTAACATGTTTCGTCACACAATATATTTGATTGGAAACTTATTTCGTTAGGTCAAGAGTAAAAAATTGAGAATTTTTTTAATTTAAAAAAAAAATAACAATAATAGGTACTTACGTAAAAAAAGTTTTACAAATTTGTCTTTTTGTACATGTAATTAAAAAATTTATAACTGTAAATACTTGAAATTTTCAACAAATATTGAGATTAGTATCTTCCAGCAATTTGAAAAATATTGTTGCTCATTAAACTTTTTAGTTTTCTTTCATTTATGCTTTATCATTTTTTTTTCAAAGTTAAAAATCATAAAATTTAATACAAGGTTCCTCATAAATTTTTCTTACATCATTTAAATATATCGGTTAATTATTCTGTAGCTAAAAATTCATATTAATTTCAGTTTTTTTAACTAACGCTTGCCATTTTTATAGAAGATTCTACCTAAGTTATTTTCACATTTATTTTTCTATAGACATTTGAAGTTCAAATTTTGACAAAAATTGGATATTTAAGCGAAAAACAAACATTTTTATTCTGACGATTTTAGTTATTTTAATGTAACAAAAAATATTAATCCATATGCCTTATTAGAATTTTAGAATTTTTAGCAATTATGAATATTGTTATTTTCTGTATAAAACGAAATTTTCCATATATTAAAACCAAGTTTAAGATATTCATACTACAATTATACCTCAAACTTATTTTACACATTCTTCGGTACATAAATACTTATATATGTTAAATCGACGGTATACGAATATGATATTATATCATAATAATATAATATAAAAGCGTAGTTTTTAGCGAAAATTTGTTCGACCTTCCGTATTACCTACTAGTAATAAGCTAATGGAAAAATACATTACTAATATTAATATAAACACATTATAAAATATATCCTTAGATTTAGTGGCTGACACACTTTTCCATTCAGAATCGTTTTACATAATATTATCATCGTACATTGAAATATGGAATTCAAATTTAACACATCCATTACAGTGTCTCACTCAATGACGATGTGCATTCGATATACTACTTTACAACAAAGTGAGTTTCCATCGGTTATTTTTATTTTTGTGTTTGAGACACTGTCAGTTTACCCGATTCACCGAGTACGTTTATTCCCCACGTCATATTATTATACTATTATAGTGTTGTGTTCAGAAATTTAATTATTATTTTCTGAATATTTTAACGTGCATTACAACAGTATAATATGTTACGTAAACATCGAATAAGTAGTAGTAAACCAATACACATTCGTATACGAGTGAACAACTGAAAGAGCTAGCAGATTGTCTCACTATAGACTAAAGTATGTCACTCGTTGCTACTGTAATATACTATACTATGTCCTTTCAATGATAATATAGATACTAAATTATTTTAGATTTAAGAAAGAAACCATACTTGTTTGTATTTCATCAAAACGGTTGAACGGGTATCGGTAGTCACGATAAACTACAGGTAAAATTGAAAATTGTCATCCAGACTTGATTTCCTTACGCTCGAGAAGCAATACGATATTTTTTGAAAACTCCTATTTGAAAAAAGTAAGATACCTAAAAATGTGAATAAAAAACAATTAATTTATCAGAATTTTAAGGAAAAAAAGTCTTAAAAATAAACTCTAAATAAACGAAAAAAAAAAATAATAATAACAATTAAATCTTACGTATACGTTAAAAAATAAACAAACTTGCTGTACCTACTATGTACATCATTTGTAGTATTAAAGTTTTTCCGTTGTTTTTTTGTACCTAATCCGGACAATTCGAAATTGTTCACCACCGTCAATATTTGTCATTCGTTAACGTCGCTCGTAAAGTAATAACGTAAAATAATAATAATAGTCTTGTGATTTTGAGTCTTATTTTTTTTTTTAATTTTCATCTTCTCCGTCGTAACGTCAACATTGTGTACTTGTTAGGTTCAAAAAATTCTTTCTGCAATATGATATATGTATATAAAATTAATAATTATATTTTAACAATTATTGTGTTTCGCCGACGATTCTCAATTCAATGACTAATTAAAATATTACTTTATATTAATTGCACCTCCGGTTAAACTCATTATAATAAATTACGGGATTTTTAAGTATAAGGACCATATTTTCAATTAAGTATTTAGATTATTTTACCATTTAAAGAATTACTTGAGGTGATACAAATTTATTTTTTCACATGAGAACGAACATTTTTTACTGTAAATTGCTGATGATTTTTTTCGAAAATGTTGATATCATGATAATTCTAACGAGTAATTCCTGAGATATTAAAATTTATTACACAGAGGATAAATAATTGTCCTCAATATAGTTTTACAAAAATAGGTAATAGCTGTTATATTGGATATAATACTTCATATTATAAATATTATAATTTTTACCCATTGTTAAAGATTGATGAATTTATAATGTTGATTACTATAATTTTCAAATTACTATTATAGTCCCCATATTATCTCCCAAGCCAATTATCTTGGACCAATTATTATCCTTAGTATTATCTTTAGTAATAACATTAAAGAACTAATCAAAATCTACTCAATTAAATTTCATAAATTGTGCATCAAAGTTTTTAAAATATTAACTAATTAACAATTCACAAGAAAAAAGATGATTCTTATTTGAAAATGAAAGTTAGTACAGCCACTGGACACTCTTCAAATGTTATACAAAATCTTATTATTTAAAAACATTGTATTTAATCATACTTAAAATAACATCAGAATTGTAATAAATTCATTATTAAAGGAAGAAATGACAGTGAGCATGCCTGGTGAATCATACTGAATATTATATTTTGGTTTAGGATTACAATAATATTGTATTATTACGTTACACTCTCTCACACACACACACCGTGTCGCATAACAACCATCGTTAGAATCTGCTGAGTCGTCGTAGATAATTTTTACCGCCCAATTTTGGCGTTTCTAAATTTTGATTTTTAAACACTCGCATGCATGTGGGAGGTTAACTCTTCACATTACAACAACAATGGTACGATTGTTGGCCACCCGGGCGTGGTAGTTTTGGCGATGCTGGTAACGTGAATAATATTTTATTTAATTCGACATTTAAAAATATTGACGAAAAACAGAAAAGTAATTTTTCATTTAAACTGCTACGAAGTAACTAATTTCAAAATACGAGTGTGCGTTTTTCAAAAATCTTCCATCAATTTTTTAAGGTTTTTGAAACATAGCTTTATTGATTCAGTAATAAACGAACCTATAAACATTTTAAATTGGAAAAACAAATCTGCTCGATATATTTGAACGATAAATTATTTTTGATCTCGAGAACATTACGCCTTATCATTGTTGTGATCTAGACTCTAGTCTGTAAGATTGTACGACGAAGAATGTACGTTTTATTTTCATTTTCATTTGAGAAATGCACCAAACTATATCTGAAGCTCGAGTATGCACTATGCAGTAAACTTGCCCATGGCCGTGGACAACTAATGAAACAAAATATATAAATCACAGACTTCTTTCTCCGATCCAAACACACACACACACAATATGGTGACCAAATTTGGTCCATTAATAATTATTACGAAAAAATATCAATATTGATGGCGGGACATTGACATTCGGTACGCTCGTGTACAATAGGAGGGTTGTGTGAAAATGCGCAGTATCTTTTTCTGCCCCTTTCACGCTTATCTCTCACCCTATTCATCTTTCTATCTATCACTCTGCAGACACACTATCTCTATGTATTATATATATTTCTCAGTTTCACTTAGGCCGATTGTAATCGAAAGCCCGTAGATGCGATTCCTATTGTAGATGTGCATTTGCATTTATGTATGGGTATGCAAATTATTGTCTCGTACCATAGTACCGCACCGTATGTTTAATACATATACTGTCACGCTGTGCACACAATGACTAATTTCTTCTGCCAACTCTCCAGACTGCAGCTGTCATGTCTTTATAACATGTACCTAGGCATAAGCCGCCCCAAACGGTTATGTCATAATTTTCCCTCTGCCAGCGCTTTTGTCAGGATAGATACCTACTCGCGACACTTAGCGACAGGGGAAACACACAGCCTTCGGGAATAAATCTAAGCCAAAACCTTCTAGTGGCTATACGATATCATTGTAAACATGTGCTACCTGTGCATATATTATTTTTGAACGACAATTTATTTTTGCAATATATTTAAATCTGCGGACTATCTTAGGTTTCCGAGCAAAAGTTTAGAACACGCCTTACATATTCGTTCATACATCCGTCGTGATAATTACCAGTACATAGTTACGATTGTTGATCTTATAATATTTATTTATTATCAGTATTGTAATTTACACAAATTACATGCAAGTATAGTTTATTGCGTTTTATTAATAAGTTTAGAACCTGGGACTTGAGTACACTCACAGATTGACCTTTTCTAACTTGTTTTTTTTCTTATTGACTGTTGAAACTTGTTGCTATACATTTTGTGGGTATTTTACAAAATATATTTCTATTGAAACATTTTCAATGTAAAATACCGTAACAATGGCGTACCAATGGTTATTTATTCTGAATAATTCACTCTGCTTACCCTAATTATTGTGGACCTTCGAATAAAATCAATTACGTGCCTTAACAATAACCTTTTATATTCAAATTAAGTAAACATGAAATACAAACAGAAAAATGTAATTTAAAAAAGATGGATAAGTGGGTACCGCTCTACTGTACAGTAGTTTTCAAGCATGAGCTAACCATAACCTACTTGCATAAATAATCAAATTTAATAGTTAAAAAAAAAAATTTATAAAAATCGAAAATATTTCTTGGCTATAAATAGCGAAACTTTCCGGTAAACTTATTTTTTATAAAAGGAAAAAAACTTATTGGAATCTTCTATTAAAATGTCTAATTTTAGATATGAGAGGAAAAACTATTATGAATTTCTAACTAAAAAATAGTTAACAACATTTGTAAAAATTATCATGGCTATAAATATCTGAAAAAGGTTCAAAATATTTTATATATTTTTTAGATATTTGATGAATATTTCAAAAGTCTTCGGTAATTAATTTTTGAGTTACACCAAAAAAATAGAATAGGTTTTACCAAAAATTGGTTTTTTATAAAAATACTACTTATTTCACTTTTTTTTCTTTTTCCTGACGCTTTTATTACTGGGAATTTTTTAATGTTGACCTCTCAAAAGTACCAACTAGATTCATGTCAAAAAAGTTGTTTGCTGTACAGTAGGTTACAAGTGGGTCACTGTATAATGGATGGTATTAAATTTGATTTCAATGATATAATATAAGAAAAACGATTCTGAGCGGAGACGGTATGTCAGTCTAGGTATAAGACATATTATATACTTGTCTATGGTATTAAAAAAAATTGACCTATAATAAATTCCAAATTAATCATATCACAATAACCATTAGATACTTATAACGCGTTATACATCAACAACAAACCCTGATACTATCATAGATATATAATCGTGTACTTTGGAAGTTTCAAGTACCTACGAATAATATTATACAATCACAACAAAATAACTGAAATAGTTATTCTAGGTTTAATTTTTATATAATTTCATCCAAATTTGAACTTAAAATGACTATAAAAATAAACTGTGTTTATGTATTTTTTAGATTTTTTGGTAACAGAATTAACTACTTACGTGGAATTTCGTTTTAAATTTTCAATCCTTAGATATAAAAGTTGAACATTTTATAAATTTTTAACTACAAACTAATTATTCAATTTTAAATTTGGTAAATTTTGTTAAAATTTGATCTTTAAATGATTAAAAAAAAAATTTTTATATTAAATTTTAATATATTTCAACTGATATTGTAACAAGATATCAAGAGCCTTGTATTAAATTTTTACACTTTTTGGCAGATCAGACATAACTTCATTGATATTATAGAAAAAAAACCTAAAAAAATTGAAAACTGTAAATGTTCGTAAACAGCTCAAAAAGAGTCAACATTTTATGGTGTATAGAAAATGCTAATTTAAACATTCAGTGAAATTTTCATGTATCTACAGTTATTGGTTTTTGAATTTCAACAAAATAAGGAAATCGCTACATGAGAAATCGAATGATCAATTGAATATCCAATGTTGTAAAAATTTGAATTTCAAACGATCATAAAAATTTAATTTGACTTTCCGGTAGAGATTTTTTTATTGATAAAGGTAGACAAATTTATGAGTAATCTTGTATTACATTTTAAAATTTTAGATTTAAAAAGAAAAATTTTACGAATTCGTAACTCAAAATAATTTGCTAATTTTCGTGAGTTTACCATATTTTGTCAATTTTTGAACTTTAAATGCTTATAAAAATAAACTGTGACTTAGGATTTTTAATATTTTTTATCTGCCTTTGAAATAATATACTAGGAGCCTTCTATTAAACTTTCAAGTTTTTTTAGCAAAGGAAAACAATTTTATTGATATTTATAGAAAAAAAACTAAAAAAAAAGTGGAAAATGAAAATGTTCCTAAACAGTTCAAAACAAATCATAATATTTTGAAAATTTTATCGTGTATAGAAAATGCAAATATAAACAACCAGTGAAAATGTCATGTATTACGGTCGTTTGTTTTAAAGTTACGCCAAAAACCAAAATTGATTTTTTCGAAAACAGATTTTGTGTAGAAATTCCCGTTTTCCCTTAAATTTTCTTTTGTTTTTCACGGCGCTTTTAAAAACTACTTTAAAAATTTTACTTTTGACCCCCCCAAAGTACCAACTAGATTCACTTTCCTCTCAAAAAAGATACTGTCGAAGAAAACCCAAGCACTTTTACTGTCCTAAAAGGTGATGACAGACACAAAAAAAAAATAAATAAATAAAAAAAAACACATATTATTGTAAAGTCAATACATTCATCGTTCCACCCGGAATCTAAAGTATGTCGATGTAAAAAATCGGAGCATCTTTACTACTTATATGATGACGGACAGAAAAAAAACACACATCATTGTAAATTCACGATATATTATTAAATATTAAATATACGATCATTCGATCGGCTCAGAATATTATAATACGTAAACTGTAAAAACAATACTTCGAATCAGTAAATTTTGTAATTTCCCTCTTCTCCATCGCTGTGACGAAAAAAATAAATTATTCCTATATCAATGTATTATGTCATTAAATTTGATTTGAGATTTATAAAAATTAAATCTGTCTTTTACAAAAAAAAAAACCGATTTTATAGAACATTTTCAAAATGTGTGATATCGTTCAATAGACCTCCAGAAATTATTCACATAAATCACATGTATCTATTAAAATAAATTGTTCAGTCGTTTAGTCTTACAAATTACCTCGTCATATGGTACAAGTTGGAAAATTGGCATTGTTTTACGACCGTATATATTATACAACAACGTGGGTTAACGTAATACAACTTAAAGGCAATTTCCTATACCCACTAAAATAAACTAACGTACTTAGTTCTTAATATGTACATTTCAAATGATACCGATTATTTTAATCCTTATGTCTCCTTACATCTGTTTGTCGTCTTTTTATGTACAATTTTACGATGTAGAAGTAGAACTAAATCAAATATATAATTTACACATAGATCACTGATTTTATTTATTTACATTTAATTATAATCATATTTGCTATAAACTATTCCAAAAATGTTTGAAAAGTTATACAATTTAAAATTAAATATTTACAAAGAACCTTTTTAAAACTGTATGATATGCTTGAGTGAGCACCTTAATAATAACATTTTATACAAAAGAAATTTTAAATAAATGAAACAAAATCGTTGTAAGAGAAAAACAATACCAACAAAATAGTTATTTTTGAGGATTATTTTAAATTTTTTAGATTCTGAATAAAACGATTCTATAATAGTTTGTAATGATATTTTTCTTAACTTAATTTCGGGTAAAAGGAGTGTTTGAAAAGTTTTATGTATAGTAACTCTATTCTTTATAGATCAGAAATCGAATTTAAGCGGTATATGGAAAATGACAACTTTCGATTTGTTTAATAGTTTCAATATAAACAATCGTCGACAAAATGTCATCCCAAAACAAATAACCATTTATACTTTAAATTTTTATTTTCTAAATCTAAAATAGACAATTATGTTAATATTATTAAATTTGGAGTAAGTTAAAGTAACTTTTTAACTTAAAATAAAAATGTTATAAACATTAATGTAGTATTTAATTAAATCTAACACGTAATCGTATATAATGGTTTTAATCCGTAATTAATGGGAATGTCATGACACCATATTATGCTTACGTATTTTATATTTTTTCCCCTCGTACGATCAATTTTATAATATGGATCAATAATTTGGAGCTCATATCAAGACTAATTAAGCTGAAACGACACCATTATCGAATTTTAAAGTTGAACTACTATTTAAAAACAATTTAATATTGAAACTTTGAAATTCAAAGGGTAATTAAATGATTTACACTGGTTATTAAGTTTGCTAAATTTACTGTCCTAAAATATTATCCATAATCACTTTAAATGTACAAAGTTTCACGTTAGGATCCACTTCTTCGTTCTATGTTCCAACATACAAATTAAATTATTGTATTTTCGTGCCAGTAGACTGAATGTTAATCTTATGAAAAAACTTCAACATAAACATTTTGTTTGATTCTCTTTCCGAAATGAAATATTATTTAAAAAATAGTTACAATTTATATCTTGATTTGAGAAAACTTGTATCTTGCGTAATATGTTCTTCAGCTGTACTTAAGTCATATTGTATTTTATTAATTACCTACGTTGTTTATTTAATAAACATCTGTACCCTGTGCTTACTGGAGTGTTCATTATCCATAAATAAATAAATATTTATTGCAATGATTATTACCTACATAACAATTTTATTTTGTACCTATTAATATATTGGTGTTTAATAATTATAATAGGAACGCATTTTTTAACTATAGCCAATGAATTAGCAATTGAAAGGTAGGTATTCACAACATTTAATACACAATACCATTGAATCAAATTGGAATTCATAATGAGCAGGCTTAAAATATACTACCAGTCTTAGCAATTAGAATTGTATATGGAATGTAATAGGTTCTGTTTTCTAACTTTTAAACATTGTTTTGTAACTTATAATTTACAATGCACTTTGCGCCGAAAGTGGCTGTAGATAAAAAACAAATCGAATTAGATGCCTGATGCACAACTGTTATGTAATAGTTTTAAGAATCGTAAAATAAACAATTATTATAGTAATTTTTGGATGTTTGTTTTGTTTTAAAACCATAATTCAATGCATTACTAGTTTGATACACGCAATACTTGTTTGGAATTGATAAAAAGTTTTGCTATAACGATCACGGAAACTCGACTGCTAGAAAAACCAACAAAACGCTGAAGGTGGAAAGCGGGTGAAAACTGTAAAAATAGGAATAAATCGGACGGTATAGTGGTGTCCTGCAATAGAAATGAATGAACGGTGCTTGTACGACCGATCGTAGAAAATTACTATTAAATAAAACAAAACGATTCGCATTTGCCGATATTTAAAATCAATATATACGTTTATTGTACTATGCGTATATTCACTACATTGAGTAATTCGTTCAACAGTGAACACTCGATATTTCGAAAAGTTTATAGACATTTTCTTTTCGGAAAACTGTATAGATACACTCGTCGTTGTATTTCCCTTATTACTTCGTATACCCTTAAGTATGTTGGTGATTCTATACACGGGATGCAAACCGAACAGGGCGCTTGAGTAGGTCTCGTCCGGAGACCGACGGACGTGCATCGTCAAGTCGTGATTTTTACAAACATTTCCTCCGGCGAGTGTAGATAGATACCTACGTGGTTAAAATACATATAGGTAGTTATAGTTTGTCGATAAAATCCTAAGAGCATCCATCCGACGCGATCTCCAGCCCCCAAGTCCTTCGCATTCGGACTGGCATTGGATCGGGTAATTCGTGCCGCACGGACGCGTGCAGCGGTTCGACCAAAGCAATATGCCCAGAGATGGATAGATATTATTGCATTATAATAAAACAACTGTATATAATGCATCGCATAAATCGATAACGAAAATAAGAAAAACCATATTGCCGTCCCGTCGATTATTTTTAACCATTTTTCAAAAAGTCTTGAAAATAATTATTGGCGTATAATCATAATTGCTGCAAGTATAATATATTCGTTTGATTAAGCTCGAATTAAATATGTTCCTAACGATTTTCGTTTTCGAGTTACCTCCAAATCGAACGTAGCCGCAATGTATGTTTGTATTTTAAAAGTTGAACCATCAGATTCCGTTAAATATTCGAATAATTAATAAGTTAGTTGCCAAGTCTCAGAATATTGCCGGGGGGCTGAAGGAGGAGTGTTTATATTGAGCAAGCGGGTATGTTACGAATAGGATAAACACTGAGAGATACTCTGCACACAAGCGCATAATTTTACTTATTCGATTATAGGGAAAGTATACTTCCAAGTACCTACAATAAGACCTTTACAAATTAAAAAAAGAAATTTGATTTCATGCATTATTTTAGTATTAATATTGTGTTTAAAACATTCTCATTAATATGGTAAAAATACGTTTTGCCCCACTTGAGAGGCAAAATTGTATTAGCCAAAACTGAATAGTTATATAGTTGAATAGTTATAACTTTGCAAGGCATAAAATAAAAATGTTGTTAATTATTTAATCAAATTATATATTATATTGTTTATACAATTATTTTGTAACTTTAAGTTAGAATGAAAATTAATAAAAACAAAGCAATTATAAACATGTGATTTTTTTTTCTATATAAGTAACATAATGTTTGTAAAATGAACCTTTTTAATTATTTTTAATCATATAAAAATATACGATAACATAATATAAATACTTTTAAAATAAATGTTATGATTTATTTTACAGTGAATATTATTTATTATATGTATATGAAATACGATTTTAACTTAACGGGATTTTTTTTCAAAAAAGTATTAACAATATTTCTTTAAATGATATAATTAAATAATCAATATTTTATGTTTGGCAAATTAAAACAGTTTCTATTCATAATATCAAACGAATTTATGTATGTTTAATATTTATATTTAACTTCAAAATAACAACAAAAATTAGTGATTTTATCAATTTTAAGATAGTAAGTCATTTATAGAGGGAATTTATTACAAATAGTGTTAATTTTTATCGATTATAAGTCGACGAGACTTTGTCCGATAGATTTAAAAGTATCGCGATATTTTTCAAATTAATTACCAAATATTTTATCAAAACGATCGGTCAAAGTCGAAGAGCTGTCAAAAAAACTTGTGAAATCCGCCCAAAAAAAAATATTGATTTCCAAATTCTAAAAACCAATTTACAATTGTTTGCAATTAAATTGTAAAACATTGGCGTATTTTTAGAATCGACCAGACACAGTCGGGGGTCAACTTCATGGGCATGAATAATTCATTATAATGTGTAATTATTACCCATTAAATGGCTACTATGCCACACTTGTAAACTCTCGAATAATTTTATATTAGATTATTAAATTATATACCTGGTACTCCTTCCAAAAACATTGTATTAAAACGTTTTAAAGACGTAAATAATAATAATAATAATTTATAACATATAATATATTATTAAATTATAATATTATTGTGGTATAATATACTGACGCATCAACATTTTTTTTCCTGTAAATTTAGCCAACAATCTGTTGATCTGCGTTATTTCTACAGTGGACTATTAGTTTGTGGAGTTTGGCGTTTTTCGCATCACCTTGGCCCTCTAATATTATGATAATATTACACCGTCGCCGTGAGGAGGACGAGCACTGGCCCAATCGCGTGCAGATGATCATCGCAAAAGGTCGAACCTAACAGCCTGCCGGAAATATTATGTACACGTCCGGTTGAGGGGTGTGCACGGCGGCCAACCGATCAATCGCACACGTAGGTATATATCATAATATTATTATTATATTATGTTTATTATTGTGTTCTCGAGCTGCGTGTAACGTTTGTCATAACATTATTAATGATACGGCAGTAGTCATATTAATATATTATCGAAAACCGTCAAACGGGTTGGATTTACGACGTTCGCAGATAATATTATATAGGAAATAATATTATCACCGGTCTACAATACAATTATACTGCAGCCACCACCGATCGAATCGGGTCTGCCGCAAGTCGACCACGTCGCATACGATCGGATTTTCGTTTGGAAATTCGAAACAAAAAGGAAACGGGCTTTGCCCATCGTGCACGCTTGGACGAATCAATCTATTGCAAGTCCCGAACAGTTCGTATCGCGTCGTACCGTCTTCCATGTTATAATAATTTGGGTCATACCCACCGGGCAGGGTATAGGTATAAACATCAAAACTTTTGGCGCCTTTTGAATGCTGTGACTGGAGGACGTAAGGGTCACGGGCAGGGAAATTAATTCCATTTACGGTCTACCACGCACTCGAACAATTTATCGTACTTGTTGAAGTCGTAAAGTTCTAATGGGCGCCAAACCTTTGGCCACTATAAAATTTGCTTGCGTAAAGCGTATACAGATTTGATAGGCGTGGACAAACCAGCAGGTCTGTGGCGTATTGTACATAATATCTCCATTATAACGTTGAATTCATATTATAAAATAAATTCCTGTGCCGTTGTAATAGTATACCAAAAGGTAAAAGACATTTTTTTACTGGAAGGAAACCAAAATAAATAATCGATATTATATTGTAAGTTATATTATGTATACCTACAGAGTGTCCCTCGAAGATTTACCCATTAATATATCTCCTGAGATAGTAAATTTATCATAAATATATTTTTTTTATTAGACTCACAAAGACAAGAAGTACACATAATATCTTACTTTTTAATTTTTTTTTTTAAAGTTACAAAAAATTATTATTTTTATTTTTGAGACAAATTGAAGATAGTCATTTTATAGAGTTTATTTTATTTTCATTAATCTCATGATTTTCAATCATTTTTTTAGTCTATAGTAGAACAGCAAAAACCCGATTTTTATCCGCGCGACGAGTACCCCTCTACGTCTAATGTATATATCCTCACAGCCCACAGGACACCCTGTATAATATTTATATAATCGTGCATACTTAAGTTATCATCGCCTCTCTGCAGAATAAAAATAAGTGTCCCGTAAGTCGTGACTAGATCAACGCCTCCACGGATAGGTCTCAAAATTCGATAAAAACTTAAAAAAATTTCATATCTTTCCTTTGGCGGTCAAGTACTACTATAGTCGTACAATAGGTTTATTTTATAGTATTGACGTCTTTTTGGCTATTTTGTCTTTTGTAATATAGTAACAGAAGTCGTAGGTACAGAACATTTTTTTTTCCTCACTCCCATTTTATTTTAAAAATTTAGTGTGCATTGTCATCACATCGAAGCAGTCCATTTAATCCACAATAAATATTATATTAGGTATTATACTACTATAATGGAATTAGTTGCCTGTATAAAGATACCACGGCGAGATGTGAAGTTTTACAACAGAGATATTATGGTATATACGCTTGCGTAAAAAAAACTACGTTGCCTAATGGCGTGTAAAGTAGACCCAAACTATTAAACTGAAAACCTTTGTTATAATAATAGTATCAGGTACATTAATTCTACCTACAGACATTTCGACTGAAATTGGAGACGGTACACATTTAGTAATAATAATTAATGTAATCGTAGGTAGAGTTTTTATGAAACAGCGGGCTTTAAATATTGTTTGACGGTGACTTGTTAATAGTAAGCCATATACCATATGGGTAACTAAAATCATTAATTTTTTTTTCAGTTAAAAATGTGTTTGCATTTGACTTAGGTTAAGCTATGCGTTGTTATTAAGCTTTGAATCACATATAAACAATGACTATTAAAATGATTTATCAAAACCGAACAACTTAAAGTTATAGAAACTCTTTAAATCTGCATACAACTATAATGTAGGTATATATAAATGACTGCTTAACAAGTTATATAATATGTATATTTTTTTTTAATTAAATATAATACCTACACATAGTACGGATAGCTGTATAGAAAATAACTTGTCCGACGCTTAGGATATTCGTACAAGACTTTACCAAACAAAGTTTAGAGCTATAACTTCGGAGATAACTTATTCCTGCTTTTAGTTAAATTATCCATTGTTCATCTTTCCTCTAAATCCTTTATAAAGCTACCCTATGCTTTCTTGGCCCGTGGTTTGTCAAATCACTATTTTACTACCTATTTGTTCATAGACGATAACTTTGAACCATCGTAACTCAATTTTATCAGATGTCTAAATAAAATCAATAAATTGTCTATCTTCCATTCAGGTAGCACCACACAAAACAAGGTAATTTCTTAAAATGTATATAATCCCTTTTTATTTTTGTAATGGTCGTTGACCTATGATGAGTTACTGAAAATGTTTATCGCAAATGATCCTATTAATCTTAAGATCAATATAAAGCCTTGAAATATTCCTGTCAAAATAACCAAATAAGATACGGAAACCGGTTGATATGGGACTCTCCGCACTTGTCTAGCTGAACAGAACAGTGACCTTACGGATACGTGTATTATAATTCCATATTTTAAAATAAACAAAATAACTACTTTCGATAAACATTTTCAACGGTGTTGTTTAAACTGAGCTTAAAACAATTTTTTTCAAAAAGCTATTAAGTTGTCTGTAAATTGTCTTCGTGCTAAGGAATAATTATCGTCGGAATTCATAATATAAATACGCATACAACCTTTTTAAAAAAAATTAAACAATATTCTTTATTTGAAAAAGAATGAAAAATGAAAAATGATAAATGAATACTCAGAAGCACATAATAAATAATAATACACCATATGTATTATTACTACTCAGTCTCGTGTTTATAGTTACTTTATACAATACATATAAGTATCGAAAAAAAAATTGTAAAACAAAGTAAATAGGTACATAGGAATCGTTCAAAATTATCTTAGATTTAATATTTACTATTTAGTAAGAGAAATAAACATAAAAATAATTTATTATATAAACTCTTACCCATTGATACTGTTCTTAATTACTGTACACACCTCATAAATTAAAAACTATTATTTATAACCACTATTATCTTGAACAGTTAAAAACTGTTATTCTAGTAATTTGAAGAACAATAATGAATTGGTTTTAATCCGTATTAAAATGGTTCATTTTAAGCAATATATATTATTATGGTCGTACGCACTATAAGGATATTTGTCATCACATTAATTTAATTGAAATGCAATAATTGATCATTGTATATTTTTATAGATAAATACATAAAACAAATATACGTTAAATAATACCACATTACCTAAACTAATAAAAATTTAATAGCAAAATCTATTATAAATGTCTCATTACATTAGAAAAATTTATCGCTATAATAATAAATAAAATATAATATTATTTCTTATTTGATATGATTTTTTTAATATGCCTTTCGCATTTCGCAATAGAAAAATATAAAGATGTTCTTGCCAAACGATTTCGATCGAAGCTCAACCGACGCACCCAAGTAAATAGTAATTCAATAATTATCACTCAATGAGCATAATATTATACGACTTTATGTAATACATTCTGCAGGCTTTTCAGAAGACGCATAATTTTTTCATACCTACAGCAAAATCATAATATTTTAAACGAGGGCATTAATTATGTTTATGCTGAGTAGACGGTACAAAAACGGTAATATTTAAAAAATTAAAACCTTGAAGATTTACTTCTGATCAATTTGAAATTCTCGAAACAGGCAAATAATATTACCATCATCGCACACTAACTATAGAAAACGTACACACTGCCCGTGTACCTACCTAATATCAATATATCATAATATATTGTTAAAATAGGTATAGGTCCGCGCGCAATTTGCGCAACTGCAAATTAAGAACACACCTGCATTGTTGTTGTACAGGATCTTATGCAGTCGTAGGTAACAATAACCATATACCTTATATTTCCTAGCAAATCCATGTACCATCCGCGTTTCGATTTCTTTTCCTTTATGCTCGTACAGACGCGTTGTTAATGCAATTCAAATCAACCTCTGACCCTTCTCTTCATTGTCGACGCGTGATTTATTACCCGCTATTCGCACGTAATAAACGTTTACGTCTGCGGATCAATTTCCAAATATTATTTCCATTCTGTAGATCATACTGTTAGATATAATATAGTCAGTCTGTCACACGTGTGCTATACCGGTCCAGCTGAGGCACAACGTCATTACGATACAGACTTCACGTCCTAGAGTGTAGTGACCTCTCTCCCTTGAACGTCTGTAAAAAAAAAAACCCGATGGTTTTCCTATTATTCGATATTTCGGTGACTATTAATCACGTTTGAGGTATAAGCGTATAATATAATATTGTCATCTTGTCAGCTTGCAAACATAACAATATTATGCAATAATCAAGTCGTATGTAGGTAATAATATAATTATTGCAACGTATTAAAATTTAAAAACCCAAATAATGAAGCAATTTTCTCTGAATGAAATTATACGATACGAGTATAAAAAGTAGTTTTGTAATTTTGTTGTCGTACCTACTAATAAATATGTATTCTTCTAATTATTGAACAAAACTCCAAGTTACATTTTTTTTTTAGTATGAATAATATTCACACGTTCCATTTATCATTATATAATATTTATTGTAACGTCAATACGATAGTAGTCAAGGACATTTTTAATTTTTTGTTTCTTAGAAGATCACATTTTTCTTGTAGCAACTATAAATCGAAATTGTCTTAACCACCAAAAACAAAACAATATTGCCCATTACTACATTAATTATCGATTATTTTTGAAAATTAGTTATTAAAAAGTTTTAATTCATTTTTTTTTTTAATTTCTGTTTTGTGAAAATTTTATTTTTTACATACGAGACGTATTTTTGAATTACAGATTATGCGACTGTCCCGTAAATCCATATAGGTATTTTATTAGTATTCAGTACCTTAAAAAGAAGTGCCGATATGACCATGCGTTTATATAGACGATAATATTATGATGAAAATATTATTTCCGTTCAAATATAAAGACAAACGAATAGAAATGCATTGGTTTTAAATAAAAATAAATTGGAAGATTCATTTGGAAGGGGGAGGGAAACATTGACGTTTTAATCCAGTAGCTAGTTAGTTTTTTCGTTTTCGTTTTTAATTTGACAGGAAAAAAATCAGCCCTCTGTAAAACAAACAACAAAATTAGTTATGGGATTTATTGATTCTAATTAAAAAAAAAAAAATAAAACCAATAAAATGTATTGCCAATGCAGTAAAACTCGGTGTACGTTTTACAACTATATATGGTTACATTATAAATGTAGCCAACCACAGTTTTAAATAATTATCAATATTCAGACACCAAACCAAAAAAAAATTACTACCATCACATTGGTGTTCATTAGGTAGCTTAGATAGGAATAACTCAAAAGAAAAATACAAAAGTTACTTATTCGGGCGTTATAACATAAATACAATTTCTCATGTCAGTGATTTAGAAGTGATCTAAGTTTCACTGAACACATATTATTATTACATCATTTTTAGTAAAACTACTCGGAACTTATGATTTTTGAAGAGAAATTGTAGTAGATAGCTACTAATATTTGATTTATAGCAATATAACTTTATAGACTACAACTCAATTAATATTTATTTAGGTACCTATTTCATATTGTAGTATTGTACTTACATATTTGAATACCTACCTGAATATATTATTATATTATATTTATATAATACCTGAAATGTTAATTTTACATTGTAGGCGCATGCTGTAATTCTATTGTCCTCTATTACTACTATCTGTACCACATTACCCTTTGAGGAGAGTGTTATCTTATTAATTATAATTTATTTATTTATATTGTAATTCCACCAACAAACAACACGTGAACGGAATCCATGCTCTCGATAAAGCATACTGACAAATCTTATCAAATCAGTGGCTCCAGTTTTGCTCACAGTCAGCGGCGGTGGTATAAATGTTACATATGCATGTTAAATATATATCACTTGCAACATTGTCATTATATAAACCACAGTGGTCGTAGTCATCAGTACCTATGCAGTGTGTGGGCGTGTGGTTCACTGTGTTTAACCTCGTACAACCTAACCGGTCGTTTCCTATGCCTAAGCTTTGAAACGTACCTATCTAGCTATATTTGAATACTCAAAGCATATTAAAAGTTAATCGTTTAAAGTAGGTATTTACATAAATCAACTCAGTTATTTCACTGGTGTCTTACAACATAGTTATTTTTAATAACATAAAACCCGATATTTAAGTATTTTTTTTTATTCTGAGTGAAAAACAAAAATATAGAAACCGTTGCATGGTAGATCGGCTGCTAAGCTCACGAAATTATTGACTACTATATTGAATGGGGATTGGTATTTATGTTTTTTGTATGCAATCACTAAAAAAAAAACCACGAGTTTAGATTTTAACATTTAAAAAAAAATTCCTAGAAATCGTGGACGACACTTCTCATTTGGAACGAGCACGACGTACCACTATATATTTATGACTATCACGAGCATGGCCCATACAAATCGTGTATAGATAATAGGATAGCAGTCAGGTTCAGTTTGGACTATAACGTCCTTATGTCCATATTTCCGAAAAAGAGGCATTCCTAGTTAATTATAAATTACTGACATCACAAAATATAGATCTAAGAAAGAGTAAGAAAATGTTTAATTAAAATGTATGCATGGTAAGGTAAGGTTTTAGATTGTAGTGAGACATGGGCGTTGAACAAAAAAGATGAAACCACTTGAGCAGCCACCTTGGTAATGTGGTGTTGGAGAAAATTTGAGAAAATAAAATGACCGGAAATGAAGACAAACGAATAAGTGGTAGATTTAGTCTAAGAAAAAAGAACCTTGCTAAATAATTTAAGATCAAGACGATGACATATGATAGGTCATACTCCAAACATAACTAAGAACTCCATAGCATCATACTGGAAGGTATGATAGAAAGGAAGCGTGGAAGAGGCAGGCCAAGAACATGTTAATAAGTCAGACAAACATAGAGAGAATATTTATTGTAAACCAATCTAAGAATTGATAAAAAAATATTCATATTATGTACCATAAATGTCTGTGAGAATGAACATTGATCAATAATTAAAAAAAATTATAATTTGTTTATTCTAATGAACGGATCATATTATCTGGAGTAAAATTACCTATTCGAAATAATCTGGAACAGTGTTAATCAAAAATTATTAGAGTATAAAAATTCTAAATTTTATAATTTTGTTAAAATAAAAATATTATATTTACAAAAATATAAGGTACCAATATGTCTAGGTGTATTTGTCTGAATCGAAGTAGGTATACATTTTCCTTCAAATATTGAAGTCAGTTAAGCTCATTTCTATCTTCCAAAAAAGATTGATTCCATTTTCCAATCGATAGCTGCTCTCTCGGAAAAGTTATATCAAACATATCCGTCAATGCATTGTATAAAAAAAACAAACATGGATAAAGATAAGTCTCTAAGTGAATGAAAAAAAATGGTGGGCTTTTGTAGGTGCATTAAATAATTGTACCGAATCTTTTATTCGATTTCTAATTTAATCTATAGATAAAAATGATCGGCTTAAATTACCTTTTATCTGCAATTCTGCCAATAAATATCAAAACATCTAAATCCCGAGCATGCAATTCAATTGAGATTACAGATTGGTCAAGCAATTACAGCTGATCTCGGCCCATTTTAACTTAAAAATCGGTTTAGAATAGAACTCAGCTATTTTTTATATATAATTATTTCCCTAATCTCCCTTATTTTTTATATATCTGTTAACATTTATTCACTATAACATAATTTGTAAGTACATAATATTATATTATTCGACAACTTAATTTGCACACCTTCATCCAGTGAATATTTTTGATTAAATTACCGAGTTCGTCCAATACTGAACTCAACCATTTCACATGAACTAATCAATACATTTTTTTTATATATATACGTGAAATGTATTGGATGCAATTCACAATTTGTTCCCTTCGTCGTGCTCAATTTACATTTTATTACATTATTGTATCGATAATACGAAGGCGAGTCGATTATAATTGTCCAGAATGTGATTTAAAGTATTTAACTAATATTTACTGTAGGTATAATATGTAATTAAAGATAAATCTGCTTACACTATTTTTTAATTTTATCTTCATTTTTATTTTTCAATGCATTTAGTCAAAGGCCGAGTCATAGACAGCAATATTACATACCGACTTACGGTATTATTAAGCTACACAAGTATTCTTAGACGAGTTTTTCGTTTGTATACCATCTTACATAAACAATATACTCTCTCACACTTGCAGTGCTAGAAACATTTTTTTCCACAATAATTATTATTATTTTGCGATTACGCCAAAAACAGTTTTGCGCCATTTTATTTTGTCGGTTTATGGCCAACACAGTACCAATTATTATATAGGTGACCGCACTAAAAAAAAAACCTCCCATGTTCGCACGGATGCGTTTGCCCATAATCCGGTACGCTTAACCGGTTCAAAGGTCGTCTTCGTTTTTAACTTTTATCTCAGAACGATTTCCGTGTTTCGGACGAACGTGACGTCATTTCACCAAGGCGAAAAAAAAAACTCGATTCCGCAACGTTTCGCACATATATGTCTTGTGTGCGGCATTATCGTGAAGAAAAAGAAAATTCAAAGTTCAAACGGCGTGACAGCTAAAAAAAAACGGTTCACACATACAGCAGCAGTCACGCTTTTTCACCTTTTCCGAAACACCACCGGGACGCGTCTTTTTTCTTCGCTTTGTTCCCTTGTGTGCATGTGTCAGAAGTTGTATATATTTCAGGAATTCGTCTTTTATCTACACGCAGTTAAGTGTATATGTATATGAATTATATGTATATATGCCCAAGGCGGTCGACGATTCTTTTCAAAAGATTTGCGCACGTCCCATTTGCTCGTCCCATTATTATGTATTTTTATGTCATATTACCTATACACTGCAATTTGTTATAAAACTTTTTTTCGCGATATAGTTTTTCATTCTTGTTTTTTTTTCCTCCCTTCATAATTATACGAGTAAAAATAAATACATAAACAAATCAAGCACGAAGGATTGCACGACCGAAAGAATGAAGTATAAATTAAATATTGGTACAACGATTTTTCGACTGCTCCATACAATTTGCAGAATTTATTGCGTTGCAATAAATTATAATTCGTTAAACGTTCAGTCTTAAGTGTAAACACCGCGGCGGTGGTTTGTTGACAAAGAGTTGCTTTAACAATTATTTCATTAATAAAACCACTACTGAGAGAAAATAATTGACACATTTTTAGTGGCGGATGAGGAGACTTAAGCTCGCCCTATTAATAATTCAATATTTCCCATTCATTCCAATTTACAACGGAAAAAAAATCTAATCTCGTAATAAATAAAAGTTATTAAATGCTCTTATAGTTTATACTCGTCCTAAGTCAGCCAAACAAGAACTAAATCTTCCGGCATTTCAAGTATGTATTTAATAATAAAACGCCGTTTCCAAAGCGTGGTTAATACAATGAAGGCTAGCCTTTATTTGAACGATTCAATTAGTCTGTAACAGAAAGAATAAATAAAGAAAAAATACACAAGATAAAATTTCCACGAACACTGCAAACAAAACGGCATTTATTCATAATATTTTTGGTCCGCATTTCTTAGACACCTATACCATCTACGTTTTTATTTCCATTCTAATACGTTAATACTTTATAATAATATATCGTTTATCTTACGCGCACTTTCGATATTAATGTCCCACGATGATGTTTAAAATAACTACTCGAGTACAATCTCCCCCCCCCCTATCTAATTAATGCGTAAATATACGGTAATTAAAATAAATAAAGGACTGGACGTCGAGTCCATTGAACTACGTGCCTATAGAATTTTAAATATGTTTTTAAAGTTAAGATCTGCAATGTTTTCCTGATAAATAAGTTGCTTCAAGCCCTGTAAGCCCAACCACAAATTTATTTTCTTAAAAAAATATTTATTTTTTGTTTACAAATT
>WHPZ01561781.1:0-15307 GCA_016617965.1 Macrosiphum rosae
TATCACCGTAGCAACGAATAAAATAAAATAAAATTATTAAAACAACTTACATGTTTTAATAATTAATGACAATATAAAATATACAGACTGACAAACCGTCTCCGTTCAGAATCGTTTTTCTTATACAATGATATTATATCATTGAATTCAGGTTTAATACAATCCATTAAACAATGACCAACTTGTAACCTACTGTACAGCTGAGCGACATCCACTTACCTGTCTTTTTTAACTTTTGCATTGTAATTTTTTCCTTATTCAAGCACTGCTTTTAAATTACCAACATAACATGCAGAGTTCATAGCAGGAACTGGAACCTTGATGATTTTTACGGTTCCGGTTCCTATTTGGTTACCAGTGAAACTAAAATATTGGTTTCGGTTCCCAGAAAAACTAACATTTAGGTTTCGGTTCCTTTTCAGTTCTTAAATAATAGAAAAATTGTTACCTGATTTGATTTTTAACTTATGGCAAAAAATTTGTCAAGTAAAAGTATCGGTTCAGGTTTTTAAATTTATTTAAAATAAGGGTTTCAGTATTAAAATTAATTTATATAAGGGTTTCGGTGAGGTTCCAGTCCCTGGTTCAAAAGCCAAGTTATTCAATTTTATAATCTATGTTGGGCATGCAGAGTGAGTGGATTTAAGTTCACCCCACTCCATTCATCTCAAAAAATGTTTATACATGAGTACATAAGAATAATTTGTTAATTTATTTGAAATATGTTCAACCCTCTAAATTTATTTTTGTAAAATATTATATGCCTGACCTACTGGAAAATTAAAATTTAGAACTGATTAAATTACAATATTTTTATTATAATAGAGGACAGTAAAACATCAACATAAGAGAAGTTTGTGCAAATGGAACATTTTATTTAATTGATAATAATTGTTAAAACGAGTCATATTTGACATAACGGCCCTCACATAACAGTTTCCTTGTTATCTATGCTCGGATAAAGAATATTTGATCATTAGAGACTTTTTGACCAATTTTTAAAAATATGAAGAAATAATTGGTGAGATGTAGATACCTAAATCAATCAGATAAGAGGATATAAAAACAAAATTATTAATCACTTAAAGTACCTACATGTTGGACACCATTGGTCAGCTCAAAACTTAGGCATATCAACTGAATCAGTGGCGTGTTGAACTCATTTTTTGTGAGGAGCAAAAAATGTATACAAGGTACCCCCCCTTGATGTTAACGGCATTTCCAACTCAGCAAAAAAGTTTAAATTATGCGTAACAATATTGTAACAATTTGTATAATCGGATATGATATTTCTACGATATACCTAGTCACCTAGGTGGCTAGGTATTTTGGGGCAGGGGGACTACCCACCAACCAACTATTTTGAAGGAGCAATATTGCTCCAAAATAATACCTTCGACAAGCCACTGAACTGAATTGTTGGTGTAATATTAAAATACCAATCATAAATACCAATCACAGTTAGTTTACATTTTGATTGAACTTCATTGCACCCGTTCATTCATAATCAAGTTACCTATGACCTCGGAATAAAACGGGGATCTCAAATTTAAATTCAGCAGATAATTATGTACACATGGCAAATATACCATGCTACTTCCTGTGATAATCATGAAATTTTATTTTTTATCATTAAGAGGATATTATTGTAACCACAGGTATTGTAGATGCCCTGTAAAGTTGGCTAGTTTATGGAAATAATTAGGCTAAGTTAAGCGAACACAAAAATGTTAAGTTAGAAGTTTATAGTTGACAAATAATAAATAAACTATGTAGTACGTAATTGAAAAATTACCCACTAGTTAAGTTAATGCCCACCTTTAAATAAGTGTAGCATAGCAATATATGATATACAAATCAGATTCTTACAACAGTTTATTTATTATTAATATTAGAATGAATTTGTAGAAGAGAATATCAACTATGCCCGAGCAAAGAGTTTTATTTCACATTATATTTATTTCAAACAAGTTTTAAGCTGTAAGTATTTTTACAAATTCATATAACTTGTTTGAAATAAATATATGAAATAAAACTCTTCGTTCAGGCACAGATTAATTTTTCCACTACGTATTTGATAATATGTAAATTTGACACTAATATCAACTATAAATAAACTGTAGCAAGATAGATTGATAGACCAATCAAGAAAACTCCCCGGTGGGGAAAAGTTTTTTCTTATAAAATTTGCATAGAAATATTATTACAATGTTTTGAGATCATAATAGTGAATACATGTAAATTAATAAATATTAATGCAATAGGTATCTAACAAGTATTACAAATGTGTTGGAAGAAAAAAAAAACATATTAAAATTATAATAAAAATCATAGCGTATAAGTTATAATAGCCAATTAATGATTGTGATTTGTGGATGAAATTGTGTTACTATACGGTAAAGATAACGTAGTATAAAGATATTTTCTGTAAATATTGAAAAATGTAACATGTATTTTGTTCAAGTTCAAAACAGCTTAACATTATCTGATTAACCAAAGACTATCGTAGTTATTAAATTATTAAATATTTTAATAATTTAGAGAAGACCAAACAATTTTGAAATTGTAAATTAAGAAACACCTTATTGTATGACATGTTAAAAACCAATAAAACATTGTTTTTGGGGAGTAAAAGAAAATATTTGAGGTTCAAGGGCAGCCGCGGTCCACTTTGATTTATATTTCTCGGCCTAAAAAAAATTGCCAATCCCGAATCCACCCATGAGAATCCAGTACGTAGAATTGCTATATTACTTGTGTGTGAGATACCACATGTGGATACAAAATCCTCTTATTAATTGTTGGCAGTCATTTAATTTTCCATCTGTACAATTAGTGGGTCATAGTAAAAATTATAAAATACCAATAATGTATACATTTTATTTTTTTTTCTTATTGTAAGGATAAAACAACAGTTTTTAATAATATATCGTTGTCGTTCAATCAAACAAGTTCAAGATTAATTAAACCAATGTACCAAAAAAACACTTATGGAATAGGTACATAAATACATAATATTAAAAATATTTAATGAATTAAGCTGTGTAGAAACATTATCGAAAGATAAATTATACTATAATACTATATTATCTTTACTCAAATAAATAAATATACATTATTTACATTTTGTTATGCAAAAAATATCTTTTTTTGCAAATTCTCAGGTTTATATTTTGTTATTGTTTGTGTAACATTCCATCAGTGATATGTATGTATTTAGTACATATTATGTTAAAAATTAAATAATTAGTTTAGAAAAGTTTGAATATCAACAAATAGTATTCAATATTTAAGTTTGCTATGAGAAAAGCAATCAAAATTAATTTTGTTTAATGTTTGAATAGTTATTGATTATGAAATAAAATACGAACAGCACTAAAAAATATAAGATACCTTCTCATTAAAAGAAAAATATAGCAAAAACAATATTTCTATTTCAAACAATCGGGAAGCAAATTTTTAAATTCATCATTGAACAAATATGTTAGAACATAATATTATTTAACCCAGGACAAAATGTGATCCTAATGATCTTTAACAACACATTTTAAAAATCTACTACATTTTCTTTATTATAATTATTCATCATTAACAACGAGTAGAGTCAATGTCACACGAATTGGCGGTTGGTGACCCGAACATACCTACAGCTGATACCACGAATGTATTTAATACAAAATTCTGAGTACCTTTACCTATAGGAACACAGTTTTGGTGTGAATGTTATTTAAAATAAGCAGTTTTGATTGCTTATCGTCGGCTGGAAGGGCAGAGTCACCAACACCAATTCATGTAATATTGACTAATAGTATGAAGTTTAGAATGCCAGTAATTTTTTTCAGTATTCATTTTTATTACATTTTGTCTTTGATCTTGAGACTTTCTTAAATCATCTTTAGTATATCATTTAATTAATTTTACATTACACATGCAACAACATTTAATCAATTAGAATTAAATAGATCATACATGAACCAATGCTAATAATATTATATTATATTATATGTACAAAACATAACTAAAAAAATATTAAATAGTTAACAGAGTATTTTTTATTTTTTTTTTACAATCTAATGGCAAATTAATATTTGTATAATAATAATTAATAAGTATTATTAGTAAATGTTTCTTTAAAAAATACAATTAACAACAATTTATTATCAATAATACATTTCCATTCAGAAAATAACAATAGCTTACTTCATTATTGTAGTAATGGATACTATTGTATTTTAATTAGTGACATAATAAAATGGAAATAAATAATTTAATTGAAAATCAAGTTAATTATTTACTAATGTTTTAAACTACATGTTATATCTGGCTCAATAATAAAATAATGAAACATTTTCAATTGTTCAATTGTTCCTTATGTATTATACTAAAAAGTATCAAGTAAAATTGTTTGTCATATTCAAGTTATTCATTGTATTGATTCAGATTTTGATTTGATCTAAAAAATCATGATTTGGAACATACTTAAGGTACTCAACACACGTTGATCACTCCTTTGTGTAAATAATAATAATAATAATAATAATAATAATAATAATTAATAACTGATTTTAATTAAATGCTGTTAAAGTAAATATTTAACTATCTACACATTTCTCTAATATATTATAATTGATAGAGTAGATAATGCCAGTAAATAAATTATCATTTAAATTAATGGAGTATTAAGAAAAAAAATTGTTTAAAATAAAAATATCTGTTTCTATCTACCAATAATTGTTCCCTCAATATAACAATAAACTTTTTTTCATTAAATAAATATAAATTAACAAACATTTTAAATTAAAAACAACCATACTCCAAAAATATTAATTGGATCACAACATCTTTTTTGGCAGAGGAACAGACAATACATAGTAGTCCATATACGTCATTATTGTTTTCTTTTTTTAAATATATTATACATACTATTTGATATTTAAAACTAATCAATCTGTTTATGATACTGATTCTACATAATTGGCAGGGTATAATCCAACTCGGCCATCCTTGCGTCCCTTGCACCAGCCTTGTTCATCTTCATCTTCTAATTTTTCAAATAACTCTCCTAAAATTAAAATTTTATTTTTATAATAACTAGATTATTTTGATAATGTTCTTAAAATTATTTATTTTTACCTTGTTTGAAACTGAGCTCATCTGCTTCGGCACCCTCATAATCATAGAGTGCTTTTACAGGTACACCGGGTTCACCGTTGTCCACAAGCGCACCATCGGGACCAACTCCTTCTTCCTCATCCCATTCCTCCTCCTCAAATGGGTTTGAGTCTGGTGTTTGGCTATTGGAAGCTCCATTGCTATAAAATATATAAAATAAATAGTTATCAATAAATAAATAAGAATAGTCAGGACAATTATATCTAATCAAACAAAAATATAATTGTATCGATTACATAAATTATTAGGTTTTTCAAATGTATCTAATGATACTACAAATTAAAAGGAATTTCTAAATACAAAGGAAATATGGAACATGTGTAATCGATCTTACCGATTAACACAGGTATGTAAGGTCCGGTGCACGGCCCCTTCATTAGGAATCTAAATGGCACGACATTTAGGTGTCATTTATAAAGAAATTAATTGTTTTGCTTAACTGAAATTTATTTTTTATTTTGTAACTCACGTTATCGGATGTGATTTTGTTCCATTTGATTTGTCTGTTGATTGCTTATGGTCGTCTGCACTATCATTTGATTGTGATAACGCAACAGTTGGCTTTTTACTATTTATCTTTGGATGAGTTGTATGTAAATCCTAAAAATATTACAAATAAATAAAAATGTGAATGAATCAAATATAATAACAAAAAAAACAAGTAAGTTAATAATATTAACAAAGATTTAAATAATATAAGATTAGTCTCATACACTAATAACAATCTTTCTAACTAACATTTTATAATATGTTAACTAAAAATGTAAAAAATGCACACTAACATTTACATGCAAATCTTCGCCGACTGATCGTTGATTGATTAATGTTATTGTTCCAGCAGGTATAGATTCTTTGATTTTTCCCTTGGATATATCCCGGAACTCTTCTATATAATCCTATAGAAGAATAACACGACAACACACATGCACACAAATTAGTTTTTTGACTCAACTACAATTATTATTAAAAATTAAATCAAGACAAAACCAAAAAGAAATGATATATACATCTAGTAAATAAATCAAAAATGGCTTTCTACAGTTAAAATAACGAAACAATAAAACAAATTATTGTGCAACTTTACAAACCTCAAATAAGGGCCAATTCATGGCCATATTGACACCGTGATTATTTGACCACCACCGTAAATCTTTCTCGTGATCGGCATTATTGATAGTATGATAAAACTCTTCATAAATCTGGGGCAATCTAATAAATAAAAACAAACTTTCAAGATTTTCATTCAAAATAAATATATTTTTAATATCTTACACTGGGTCTTGAGAAACATTTAGGCACTTGTGTATTGTAAACAGCGTATCTTTAAAAAACTGTAATCTTCTAGCTTCTGTTTCTTGGCATCGGTCAAATACAACTGTCATATCTTCCATGTATTTTGGATTGTATGCATTAAGTTCTTGTAAAGCCATTTCATACTTTTCTTTGGCTTTCTGCACTTCTTCTTTCGATTTGGCTACACGATCTTGCATTTTTTTTACCTAATCAATTATAAAGTTAGGTTATAAGTTTTAATTAAATACTTTAACTAATAATAGTACGCTATCAATAGTTATAATTTTACTTGATCCATAGATAAGGAACTGTCAGCAGATGCATTTCGTTCTTGATTTGATGCTGATTTCTCCGCCTTACATGCAATATGGTACTCATTTTTTGTTTTGTTAACCTTGGTCAATAGTTTGCACCAAGGTTTTTGAGCTTTTTTAAATGATTCTTCCATTTCTTTTCGTTCTTTTATGTGTAAAACAGTCTGAAGCAAACAATATTAGTTCAATTAGTAAAAGTGCATGAAAAAGAACAATCACCCTTTTTTTTGTATAAGTCAATATTACTAACATCATCAAGTAGAAAAACCAAATATTAAGTATAAATCGTTAAACATTTACTGATGTGCTTACCTTATGATAATTGTCTTTTTGCCACGTCTTTACTTGTTGCATTATATCATTACACAAGTCGTCTTTCACTCTTATGTGTAAATCACATAGTCTATCTGCTTCAACTAGAACACCCTTCCAAGCTGCTTCTGTCGTTCCATATTCTGGACCTTTTTCAATAATTTCATTCCATTTCTTGGACCACCCTTTTAAACTCTTGGAATAAGCTTTTTCAATATCTGATCGTTCTTGTATGAGAGTAATAAGATCATTACATAACCGATAGCCATCTTCGATACGTTTAGTGGTGCGTTTATGATTGCCAGGTTCCCAGAACGAATCACTACTTGCTATTAACATGTTGTCATCACTGTGATGTGACATTTTTACTGATGTTTACCTAGACACAATAATAGTTTTAATTAAAGCATTATCTGAATAACATATGATTCAGGGTACTTAAAACTGATAGGAGCCATCAATAGTTACATCATTATAAAGTTAATTTTATCCAAAGAACATACTACACACATTAACACATGTATACAATAATGGATAAACAATTATGCAATTAATAACCACTTATAATGATAAATGTTATAAACACTACAAATTTAAATATAAAGTTTTAATGATTAGGTACTTAAGTGGGGCAAATATATTATAGCTGTTGTGTTCAAAGTGAAATTATTAATTTTAAATTTTAAATCGTTTTAAATATTTATCCAGTTATTAATGGTTATACGTTTTTTCTGTCGAAGATTATTATTTTTATTGAACCTAAGAGATACTTCTATAATATACAATAGGTACAACTACTTTTCGAGGTTCGCTTTAAAACAGCGGACATAATAACATAATATATCTAGTTTTAACGAACGCCTTAAATGAATCAGTATTATTCATTATTGATACACGTGTGTTAAAATATTCTTGGCCGTGCGGCTGGCTAGAGTAACAAATCGTATTTCCCTCTACCGTGTATGGTAAACGGTAATACATAAGTACTAAGTACATAATACAATATCATCATCATCATCATGACGAATGATGTCATTCGGCAATTGGACCGTTAATATTATTATGCCGTACGGGTACGGTAGCTTTTCTCCGCACGAAATCCATCCAACAAAATATTGTGATCGCGTATATTCCCATTCTATTCATCCCCGCCACCCACGAAAACGAGGACGTCCGAGACATTGCGGTAGGACGAACACAATATAATAATAACGTCTTTAACTCTACGATATTACTGATACGTTTTTAATATATTATTGAACGGCGCGAGAATATTAAGTTAATTTATTTTTTATTTTTTTTGTTACCTAATATTTAATACTATTAGATACGATATCAACGTTCACGACCGGACAAACGGGAGGTTACCTACCTATCTATATATGACGTCGTGTAATACACTGGCACATACTATAAATATTATGTACATACGCGTGTTTAAACATATAAAATAGGTATCACGTTGCAATTTGAACGCCAGGGTTCGGTTTTTAAATAAACAAAAAGAGTATCTATTATGACTTATAGCGTACGTATAAGCATTCACCATTCAGCACCAACAACTAAGGTACCCGCGAGTGTATAAAAAATAAACTCAAACGACAAAACATCTCTTACAATATAATAATCAATTTGAAAAAAAATAATTTTACAGCCAATGCGATATGCGTGTTATGCGATACTTGTGTTGGTAGCTAGGTACTCGTAATGCTGCAGCACTAGAACATTATAATAGCGGGCTAAATGTATATTTTACAAACTGTACGTGACGCCACCTACTACTAGTACTTAATACTCACACAGTTATTCGATTATTACAGTATGCGCACCTATATTTTACACAATTGTCAATTCGTGAATAAATTAAAACTTTGTTCTAGTCGAAAAATAATTATCATCATACATTCCTACTTAGTATTATTGGGTATCTATAGCTATAGCACATAGGTGCAATAACAGCAAATAACAAGTTTATTAAAAATGATTTTATTTGTGTATTTGCTAGTATAAATCACCATAAGGAGAACTGCCCAGTAAGCCATATATATGTATTATACTATTATCATAGCCACTAAGAGGGAGGCATTATTTATATTCCGGTTCATTTACGTAGGTCAGTGTTAAATATTAATGGGATGTACACAAGCATTATAACTTGTGAAAACTGAGTTATTAAATGTTATGTAATACAAATATACATTATACATACATGTATGTTTATATTACAGTCGTAATATAGGTTAATGTAAATACGTAAAAGGATTCAATATTTATTGTCAATGTATAAAAATAATACAATAACAAAAATGGACCAACGCTTTTCAATATAATATTTTAAATGGATTTTATAAACGATGATGCCGCTTAAGTTTGTTATCACTTATCTATAAGACAATTAATATAACAATAAATTAGACTTCCATGATGATCATAATTCAGAAAATATATGGCTTTTCGTATGAATCTATACTCAAAGACAAATTCTATAGTACATTAGTACCTAAATTATATATTATAGGAATATAATCAAGCTTCGAAAAATAAACCATTACATTTCGTAACATAATTAAAACTCAATATATTTTTTCCCGTTGAATTCGAATAAATTTAATTAGTTAGCATCGTTAACTCATCAGATAGACATTTAGGAAACTCAACGGAATGGAATGCATCGTGAGAAAACAAACATACCGTTGCACGTTGTTAAATATAATACGAAATGGTAATAAAGGATACCGGCACTATACAAATATATACCTAAATCATAATTCATAATAAAATATAAATAATAACGGAAATGTAAACGTAGTACGATAAAATAAATTATACTTCCAGTGTAAACATAAATTTTTAGATTTATAATTAATTCTCGCCTTTAATAGCAGAATTAAAAATACTTAATTTTAAAATACTAAAAAAACAAACAATGCCAACATTATAATTAGGTAAATCGTAAATGTAGAATAAAACCTATACTAAAACATAGTTCAAAATAATATAAGTCAAATTATGAAAAACAAAAATAAAAATTGACATTACTTATTAATAATAATAAGTTCAATTCCTGCAAAGACTATCTGCGTATTAAAAAGTATTTTTTCTGATTTTTACAAATAAAAATTACATTTCTACGAAAGATAAAACCATTTGTTTATGGAAATCTATAAACAGTAAAAAATATCACGACAATAATATAATTAGATAAGTTGAACTAACATAATAATTGTCTTCAACTGTAAGAATCAAAAAATGTAAAAAATAATGCGATTTTCTCTAAAATAATATAAATTATTAATAAATTATAATCTTATGTTATGTAACAACTAACAACGCGTACTTTTCAGTTTCCATGATTACAAAAGTAGGGGGATTGAAATCGTAATTCTGAATTCGTAATAGGCGAGAGTAAAAATAATAATTAAATACCTTATAAATTACAATTATAACCCTAATTGAAACGTTTTGTGAAACAAACAATGTTGTAATTTATAATATAACGGCTAAACATATTATTAAAAATATGAAAACAATGAAATTTGTAAGTGTAATTACAAAAACTTTAAAAAACTATTGATTAAAAAATGTAATTATATTTTTGGTCTCAGGATCACCGAAAATTAATAGAACTAAATTCTATACATATGAGCCCATGATTCATACCTAAGTCATGGTATTATGTATTTATATTAACATGTTATATATTTATTCTAATCTTAGGCATAAAATATCAGTTTTTTAGAGTTCAAAATATCAACTTTAATTTTTTTTGAATTTAAATCTAATAAATTATTAAAAACAATTTACATATGTCTCAATATTAAAATAATTATTTTAGGTCATTATTTAATAATAAATGGTCATAAATATTAACTTAACATAAATAAATAGTATTTTCCTAGATAAACGTAATAAATAATAATTAATATAAACTACTGTTTAATTAAATAAATGTTTAATTTATTAGGCATTGGATAGCATCAATAGTATTTTAGGAAGAATATTATCATATATGATCCTCAGTGGAATGTTGATTAGCTTGCAGCATATTTGGTCCTTGACCCTCTAGGCCACACCCAGTCTAGTGTGTATGAAGAGGCCTCTTCTTATATCAATGTATAAAAAAAAAAAACGTGCTAATACAGATCAATTTTATTGATGAAATTGCATTAATGTTAATAACTATATTGGTAGGTAAGATACTAATTACTGATAACAATTTTCATTTTTTTTTTCAATGACTACCTATAATATTTAGAGTAAGACACTAAGTCATCAGCAATGGATAATACAAACAACTAGAGTTAATGTGATATGGCAGTTGTATATATTATTTTTTTTATCAGTCTAGGAAGTATGGTCTTACACTCTTACACAAGTCAACTGTTAATATGGGATACCCTTTCAAATGGCAAGAGTTTTGTAGGTCTTCTTTTTTTACAATCCAGTGTTTGACCTTATTGATTGTTTTAAAAAGCATACACATAATAGTGATAATTTAAATTTTAAATATAATAGAAATAAAACTGACATTATATGTTTAGTTAAATGTTATAGTTTAATTATTAAAAAAATAAAACAGTAAACAGTACCTAATTTAATTTATTTGTTACTTACTAAGCAACAGTTATAAAAATTGAATCAATTAAGATTTGGTTAAATCTTTAATCATAATATTCAAGCAATGTATTTAATTATCATAATTATACAGGAAATTAATCTTAATAGAATCATAAATCATAGATATAAGTACAATTAATTTTAGTTGCCTATATAATATTTGGTTTAAACAATAAAATATTTTTTAGATGGATACTAGGCAATAAATTATGTATAATTGTTATTATTTAAATTCAACATTAATTATATTTACCTATATAATATTTAATAAAATGGCTACCTATAATTTTTGTTTGATAGAGAATAGTTAACACAAAATTACATATTATTAATATTAATCCAGGTTCACCATAATAATAATAATCAAATACAATGTACAAGTAAACAGGTTGTTGTTTTCTCCAATAAAATTCCAAATTAGTTTGTAAGGTATACATCACACTAGGACTAGGTACAATACTATAAGAATGGATATTTCAATCAATTATAAGATTAAATATTAAAAACAAATATTATACTATCTATACTACAAACAAAGTGCATCGTTTTCTTTATACAATCCCACCTAGTTATACTTCAGCTGTTTGCTTATAGTACACCTGTGCATACATTCTAATGTAATTAAAGTTAAATTTGATTTTGAAGTAAGTACCTAACTCACAAATATATTCCACACAAAAAAAAGGAATTTGATTTAAAAATTAAAAGTAATAAAATAGGTACATATTTATTTATTTATTATAAGAATATTATAACATAACCTATCTGCTTTATGTTAACCTAAATTTAACTAAGTAAAGTCCTAATATATAATATTGTTATTAAGTAATGCACAACAAGTTGAATAGTAATATTATATCAAATTCTAAGAGCCGTTCTTACAATGTCCGGTTAAAGTTAACCGGCACTTAACCGGCCAAATTCTATCAGTTATAAAATTTGTTATCAGTCGGTTAGCGTTAATCGACACTTTACCGAACATTGTAAGAACGGCCCTAAGAAGTAAAATAATGAAGATAATATAAATCTGTCACAATAGCACATTCATAATCAGTATTAAACGAGTATTAATGAAATAAAAACTTCTATAAACCTAATCATATAGCTAATGAATAACAGTATAGAATCTACAAATAAATACCTTTAATCTTTTAAATTAACTATCAGACACAGTGTTCTTTTTAAAAGTCAAAGAATATTGTTGATTTACAAAATGGAGCAACAGTGCAGATAGAAGAACATAGGTTTTCAGGTAAAATAAATGTAAGTATTCATAATCAAAGGAGCAATCCAATTACTTTACAGTTACACCTACTAAAATATATTCTCAAATGGGCAGTACATAATATTGTATTTCAGTGTTTTATGAAGATTTTCGGGCCAAATTGAAAAATATTTGGGCTACATTTTGTCAGTTCATATCTCATAAGGTTAGTTATAGGTAAAAACGAGGGTAAAAGTGACAAGGATGACAAAAAAAAATACTATTGGTCTTATTTTTATAATATGTTACCTATTAACATTTTATTTATTATTTTAACTTAATATTTACTTTATTTTAGCGGTACTTTACTTATTGTGTTTCGTTAAACGTCTTATTGTCTCTGCCATTTCTTTAAAATGAATTTGCAACAGATTGATGTGAAATTTATGCATAAATTAAAAAATAAAATAATAAAATATCAGGTATTTATCAATAGGATACTTTTTGTTAAATCAACAACTAGTATTCTTCCGCCTACCGAAATTAACAATTAGACAGTACTATCTCGGAGTTTCGAGCCGATTGCATTGTTTTATGTTTTCCAGCCATAAATCAGTAGTCAGGTATTATTTCGATAATAAATCGTTATCGATTTGTAGGGTCGCGAAAAAAAAACTACCTACCCATATACATCATTCATAGTAGTTGGTTCGCACACCTCGTTTTGCACCGAAATCGTGTCTCCGCACTCGTTAATAAATTACACAGTGGCGAATATCGTGTTCGGTAGATATTAAGATATATCGAAATAAATTAGTTTCCGGACAGCAGATAATTTCGCAGGTGAATATTATCATTATTACCTGGTGCGCAAAGCGTCGTTGAGCGATAACCGTGGTGGCTGTGCGGACGGGCCGACTGTCCAGCTTCAGGGATCCGGGACGGCCGATCAGGGATTATATTTCACTCGGCAACAACACGACTCTCCGCACGACAATAAAACGGTCATAAAAATATTTGACGTTCCGATAGACTCTCTTCTTTATCAATCCGTTATCAATATTATTGACATGGCACAGGTGTGGGGTACCCCCTCACGTCGTCGCGGCATATCATGTTATTTTATGGCATTGTTATTAACATATTTACCTACTGTAATTTTTAACACATTATAATTACTTTACACTGTAAAAAACTGCGAAATCCGGCACCCAACACGCTCGGCACAATGAAGAAAACAAAACCGTCGGCGGTTACAATAAATAATAATTATTACAAATTACAATATATTAGTAGGTATTTACTACAATAATGATATAAAACCCAACGTTCGAAGCACGACGACACCGTACCGGTCCGACTGTGGTGACGCCGAGTAGTGCCGAAACAGAACGAACGGGCGGCGGCCAGATGACGATGCGTGGACACGTTCGCGCGGTACGGAGGTATTTTTTAAAACATTTTCATTTCCTTCATTCCTTACTCTGCCGGCCGATTTGGCTCCGACGTCTTTGCCAATCTCGCGCGCCATCTACCGATGGACTTGTAAACATGTGAACTAGGCGGCTTATATTTTATCTATATGACTATAATATCTATAAGAGGAATCTATCCGTCTATATCTGAGGACATTTTCCTTTGAACCCAAACCTTGGAAACTCCTTAGAAATATTCTACCATTAAAATAAATTTCCTACTAATGGGAATAAGTACAATAATTTACAAGTTATAATAAAAGATCATAGATAACACCACTCCCAATTATTCAAACATAAAAATACATACGGGTACCTACTATAATATCCTTATTATTAGTAAATTAGTTAAAAAAAGTAAATGATACTATTGATACCATATATATTTTCAGAACTTACCAATATGAAAACATGAAAAAAATTAATATTGACCTCTAAAATATCTTCTGCACAACATGTGCTACCCCGCGCCTACCGACGAGATAAGATACACCATCATTCTGATGAAACTATTTGGTCTATTTTTTTAGGAGAAAAATTGTTCACAAAATACCGAGAATATCAAATATTATTTAAAAGGTAAAAACAATAGGTAAAATCCCTAAACATAACAAAAAAAGGCTGGCAAGTGGATTTCGCTCTGCTGTACAGTAGGTCACTCGGTCACTGTTATATGGATGTCAGTCAGCCTATGATATTATTCCTAAGTATATTTGATCAGTGCCGGAGCAATCGTCGGGGCGAACGGGGCACGTGTCCCGGGCCCCGCGATTTTGGGGCCCCGCCGGGGCCCCGATATTTATAGTGCTCCCAACTGAATGAAACCAAAAAAACATAAATTAAGTTAATTTTTGATCATGAGTCTTAGTATACCCAACATATACTATTATACTAACAACAAAAAATATATTACCCAAAAT
>WHPZ01561795.1:0-11079 GCA_016617965.1 Macrosiphum rosae
TATAAAAGTTTTAGATAATTTCATGAGCTTTATTTTGTTATTTAAAAAAATTTTCCTCCGATGCACCGTTTTCGAGATATAAGCGAAAAACCCAAAAAGCGCAACTTTACCCCTCCCTCCCCCCTCCGGCTCACCACCTAGGTGTCAGGACTTTTAGTATGTTAACACCCTAAGCCCCCCGAACAAGTTTCTGAAGGAATCGCTAAGTTACCTGCTCACGCACTCTACACCTCATTTTGGGTCATTCATTGACTGGACTATATGTATTTGACCTATTAAAATATTAGAATTATTAGATTACACAGTCTAAGAAATGTATATAAGTTAACTTTTGTATAAGTTTATATTATATACTACAACTGAGGTAGGTTGGGTAAATTTTATTTTTTGTTTATTTCTTAAAATTATTGAACTAATTAATTGTAGGTAGAAGCGGCGGTTTATAATTTATATATGACGACAAGAGAAGTCAAAAAAGAAAATTTTGAAGAACTTGTTGCATGTTTAACACCATTCGAAGTTGAACTAGTTAAACGGGGATCGAAATACTTTGGAGGCAAGTGAATAAAATCAAATCATTACTTTTAGTATACTTTTTAGTTTTGTAAATTGATGCGGACAATTTGAGAGCATCTAATTAAGTACAATATGCTTACTTACTCAAATATCTATTTGTGGACTTGCGATTAACAAAACTATAATATTATAAGATATCTGAAATGTTATATCTAATTTTTCAAGTATAAAAATAACTAATATTAGTATATTACATCACTTGACACTTGACTCAGTTGGTTTTTGAAACTGTATACCGTAATAGAAGCTTAGACTATAGAACAGTTAAATTATCTATCTAACTACTAACTAATCAATGATATGGATTATTTTTAATTTAAAAATTTTTTTTTGAACAGTCTTACATTTATAGCAGAAAAAAAAATACATTTTTCCCAGAAAAACTTTAAATACTATTAGTAAGTATTATTTGAATACAAGGTATTCTAATTGTAGTATGCGATCTACCTCACATTACTATAGGTAATGTCATATGCAATGTACCACATGTTTTTATATTTTATTAAAATATCAAAAAATACTTAATTAATGTAGAAATAATATATTATTCAATAATATTAAAACTATTCCTATATGGCTATATATAATTAAATATTATTTAGTAAAACATATCAATCAATAATACAGAAACATAATGTTATGTTGTGATCCCATAATGTTATTTAATTATTTAATTCTCAACACATTCATTTTATGATAATATATTAATAACTTCCCAATAATAAAAATTATTAAACAGATATCAGTAAACAGTATTACTAAGTATTTACTAATAATAAACTAAAAAATAAAGATGAATATTAAACATTTTTAAAGAGAAAAGTTATAAAAATGTATAGTATTAATGAATAGTTAATGTAAAGTTATTACTCAGTACCGAAAGAAGATTACTTAATTTTGAGCAAAGTATACATTTTGCAAAATATAAAAATACAGTATATAAAACTGATTAAAATTACTTCTCATTCTGGGGATAATAATATAAATTGAACTATTGTATTATAAGAAATTATAATAATTTTAATAATTGTGTGCTATATTATCTTTGTAAAGAAGTCTAAATAATTTCTTTAAATGTAAACATAAAAAAATCATAAATTTTTATAATATAACACATTTAAGTTGTTTAGACCAAAATCTTTGTATATTTTAGCATTATGGTATAATCTTGACTTAAAGAGTATGAATTTTAAAAGACAATTAATGGTAGAATTTAATTAATTAATTTAAGTTGATAGTCAATATATAAATACTTAGACATTTTACATAGTTGACTTTTTCAACACAAATTATACTTTATTATTTATACTATGTCACATACTATTAAATACCTTTTAAATGGTTATAGTCATGGACTAAGACCATCTTAGTCCGTGGTTATAGTAGTAGATTTTATTATCTATAACTATTTTATATCTAAAATTATCTAATTTGATTTATTATATAACTTATCTATTGACTTATCATTGAATAATAAAACAGTATCAGCAAAGCAAATTACTTTCCATCAATGTTAATGTTTAAAAGTCTGTATATTATAAATAGTATAGGCCCTAATGGTTTTGACAAATACCAAAAGAGATATCATTATCGTAGACCAAGGGTCGGCAACCTTTTTGTTGTCAAGGGCCACAAAATTAAAAAAAAAAAAAATTTCACGGGCCATACACCTTATTTTATTTACATTTAACAGTTTAAATTTAAAAAAAAAAGTATTTAATTTAATTTATTTAAGTTTCATCACTGTTTGGTATATTAATTTATTATTAACATTATCAACTAACATAATATGATATTCCATATTTTTATACCAATTATAAATTGTAATCATGGGCCTCATAAAATCGCTACACGGTCTCTACTACTGCCTGCCGCGGGTTGCCGACCCCTGCGTAGACCATTGCTTATGAGTTATGATGTTATCTATTCTGACTAGTTGCATTCTGTGTAAAAAATATTATTTAAAAAAGTAACAACACAACTCAATATTTTTAATCATTATATTTTAATCTATAGAGTCAAATGCTTTTTTACATCAATAAAATGTTCATAATACTTTATTATTGTTTTTAATATTTTCATAAATATATTTTGTTACTTTAAGCAGAGGGCATGATTAATTGATAAACGTTTTCCAAAACCATATTAATTTTACTAAAAAACTATGATACCTAATGGCTAATTTAGTTTAATGTCTTATGTAGTGTTTGACCCAATTAAATTCCAATGAACTATAGATATAATGAACTTAAAATACATAAGATATTTTGGAAGCTGTAGATAATATATTGAATCCCATACTCAGGGCCATCCTTATGATGTGTGCAGCCCATGGCGGGTAAAAAATTGTGTAGCCTACTTTTAGATAAATACTGTCAAAATAGAAAAATAATTAAATAAACCCAAACATTAAATTATTACTAAAACGTAAAACATTGGTTAGTATTTGTATAAGTATAATTAGTAAATATTAAAACTAAATAAAGATAATACTTTATAGGGATTACTATTGTTATTATTGCTGTTTTTAATTTTATATTTTATATTTTTTTCCTATAGTTTTTGTCACTTTTTGATAGTTCATTGTCTTTTTGATTGGCATCCTTGCTTTAGTATAGTCATCTAATTGAGACACTGCTTCACCATGCATCTGCGATGGTTTAGCTCCAAAACACTTTGCAATCTCTTCAGTTTTATTTATGGCTTTTACAATTTAAATTTTTGTTTGTTCAGCAGGGTGCTCAAGTGAACTTTGAGTTTTAAGTAGGTATTGAGGTCTGGATAATAGATAGACATTTTTGAGAACTCTTTTGATTACATATCCATGAATAATAGTTTTTTTCTCCATGTTTCATAACATATTTAATGTTATAGCCATTAGGCGTTCATTTTTCTTTGCCTTTATTTGATATAATTAATCAAAAACTTTGAAAAATTACAACTTATAACCACTTCAACAACGATTCATTGACATCAGTTCAATCTTCAATGTTATACACTGTATAACAACTAAACGTACAAAGACTCTAAATTAAATTAAAATGGGAGTGCATAAAAAATCCAAAATACTGTCTCCTATTTGCATTGCAGCAGACATTTTTTTTTTTGGATATGTATTTTACCTGACAATATTTAAGACGATATTATTTTCGGACTTTTCATAGCTCCTCTTTACAAGGTAATTTAATTGATCTACCTAAAGTACGTTTCGGCGCTACTGATTACATAGGTACTAAAATATAGATATGAATGAAGTATAAAAATATAAAATTAACTTTAACAATAACCTTTAAATAAACAAATTTAAAACAAACAATTTCAAATTCAATTTTTAACTATTAAACTCATTACTTATTAAGTGAGAGCCGAGAGGTATATGTGTAAATGTGTAAAATCTTAAACCAAAAAAATGACTTTAAAATATCCATTTGGCATCGTCCACTAAATAAATATTTCATATATAATAATATCCTATATTCCTATAGGTGTGATATTGACAATATTGTCATAAACCATAAGTCTGTGAGAAAATTATGTGAACTTCATCTTGGAGTATAGTCGACCAGTTGTTACTTTCCTGTTATTGGGTCTACATTTATCAGGCTGTTCGTTTATCAGTTATCACAAACTCGAAATTTATGCTTTAGAAAAATATAATTATATGTTATGTTGGTCAGGAGTGGAATTAGGGGGGATCTTTTCTGATGGTGCATTGGGGAGGTCAAAATTTTACCAGCAGTTTTCAAAAACGGCTAGCTGGAATAATAGAAAAAAATTAAGGAAAAACTCCAATTTTTACGCTAAGGCAGTTTTTGACAAAATTGATATTGGTTTTTGGTGCAACTTTAAAAATATTACCATAGATACATGACATTTTCATTTTTCACTGAATGTTTATATTAGTATTTTTTTTATCTACACAATAACATTTTCAAAATATTTTGACCCATGCTCAGCTATTTATAGGTGTATACAATTTTTGATTATTATTAGTTTCTTTAAAATTACTATTGATAAAATGTTTTGCTCGGTCAAAAAACTTGAAAATGTAATACAATGTCCCTCATAAGTTGTTGTGAGCAGAAATTGAAAAAAATGTTGAGTGTAAATCAAAAATAATTTTTTATTAGCTTCTGAAGTTGAAATTTTGACAAAATTCCCATAAATCACAAGTTTGAAAAAAAAAATTTTTTTGTTTTGAGCTGTGTACTGACATTATCAATTTTCAATTGGCTTATGTATTTTTTGTTGGGTCAAAAAGTTGAACATTTAATACAAGGCATCACACATTGTTACAATATCAGTTTAAAGAATATTAAAAATACATTGGTAAGATTTTTTTTCATTTACATTTAAAGTTCAAATTTAGTATAGCGACATCCACTTACCCACTTTTTTGTATACATATGCATTAGTCAAAAAGTTGGAGATTTAAGACAAATGCCCTGTTTTTATGCCCTATATCTATTTATTATAAGTTATAACCGTTAATTAATTCATTAGTTATATTTTGATTATTAGGAGATGAACAAAATATAGTGGATGTCATGATATATCCTTGGTTTGTGTTTTTGGATGTCATAAATCCATATTCTAACGGAAAATTCATTTTTCCTTTTGATGTCAAGTTTCCTAAACTGGTGAGATTTCAGTTAATAATAATATTTGTTTATACATATTTTAATGTTATGCATTGTTTTATATTTACAGGCAGAGTGGAAAGCATCATTTGCTGGTTTGGCGGTTCCATTGGGTTATCCTGTGTGTCTTGCCAAACAGATTCAACTAATAAAAAGTGAAATTTTCTGCACTTCGTATTTGAAGAGCTTGCCAAAATTTAATTTTTAAAACTATTAAATAAATATTATTAATGGTACTATAATTTATATTTGTAGTTTGTGGTGGTACCGTCTATAGTTTATACTCTACAGTCTACACTATGCATACAGGAATAGATGTCATGATAGTGGCTGATACCATTTAAGGTATTGTATCTCTTAACACAATTTTCAGATGTACTACAGGGCACTGAGCTCCAAGTACCTTCACAACAGACTTATAATAAAATTGAACATATTTTTGTGGGTACAATAGGTATACACTTGAAAGTTTGCATTATTTTTAACTTGTGTTTCTAAAAAAATATAAAATAATACTATTTTAAAGAAGCACAAAACACTCAAAAAAATTTTCCGGAATGCACACTTGTATTTGAATTTGATTGATGATTACTGATTACTACTGATTGTAAAGGTAGGGGTGAATACAATATCTTTCTTTTTTCTGTCTGTAAACATTTTTTCGAAATAAAGCTTTGGTTTTCAACTTCACAATCTTTTCTGATGTGAAGTTGAAGCTAGTTGCAAATCTAATTTAAAAATTCATAGTAATTTTCAAAGGCGTTGGAAAAAAAAATTAAGGAAAACACTTACCCAAAACTAGTTTTTGACAAAATCGATTTAGTTTTTTTGTTGTAATAAAAAAATTATTATTGTAGACTAACCTTAAATTTTCTATCGAGATACTATCCAAAAAATAATCGATTTTAAATTTAGTGAAAATTACAATTCCTATTTCTTATTATTACCTGAGGATGGTGCAAATTACAAACGCATTTTAAAAAAATGGTGCAAATTAGACATGTATACATTTTGGATGAATTTTGGTGCAAATTGACTACAGCTGCCACTCGCCCGCTGTGTGGCGCTCGGACAAAAAAAATCGAAAATATCCCTCGACTTTCTATCTAACACCACCTCAAGTTGGTCCCAGGGTAACCGCCGTATATCCACCTTAATTTTATAACGACTATTCAATTTGTTTAAATATTGGTATAAGTACGTATAATACGGATTAAGATTGGACATACGGCGGTTACCCTGTGACCAACTTGAGGTGGTGTCGCATGGCAAGTCGAGGGATATTTTCGATTTTTTGTCCGAGCGCAGTGCAGCGAGCGAGTGGTGGCATCACTTACGCCCCCCCCCCCAAAAAAGCGTGTTCCGTAAAGTAGGAAAATATGGTACCAATATATGTATGACGGAAAAGTCTAAAACTATGAATAATCTTATAAAGTCTTCTTATCTGTAGTGAAGTAGCATAGTACTCGACATATTATAATATTGTTTATTTATAATGGAGGCTGGAGCACAACGTCCTCTTAATGGCATATAAGTGAAAACGAAATAATGTAGCAATAATACGTAAGCTGTGGTACAAAATGAGCAATGGTGTTTATTGTGTACATATTTTTCATGTCATGGTAAAGTATGTATATATTAAATTATTATACTAAAAACGATTTTATAAAATATAAAAATTAAGTATTTGAGTATGTGTACCACGTCGACGAGTGGGTGGTACTCGTAAGAAACTCGTCCGGGCCGTCATTACATAGGTATAGGCGCAGTTCAGTGTCGAATTTCCGTTTTCCGTCGTGGGCCTCGAACGGTTCGAAAACGCGAGCGAGGGAGAGAAAAGAGACCGCAAACGGGTAAAAGGAATAATAGAAAGGATATTATTATTATATTATTTTGCAGTACCTATACGATACACAGCGTTTCGTGCTGAGATTTGTTTTTTTTTTTTTTTGACTAGAAACGCTCCGTCGGGGATCGTTTTTTTCCCCGTCCGTCGAGCTCGTTTCCCCCTCCCCCCTAGTCCGCCGTCGTTTCGGTTTCAGTTGATGGCGTGCATGGGCAGCCGGTCGTCTCCGTCCCCGTCGTCACGCTCGTACGCAAGGTTTTGGCTGCCCTTGAATATGTCCTTGACGCTGATGCCCGCGTTCGACTGCCTCTGAGTCTGGTTGAACGCGTGGCTCGCGCCCAGCGTCTGCATCTGAGACTTGCGCCTCTCCGCCTGCATGGACCTTCTCCTCACCTCGAGCGCCTGCCGCACTTCCTTGCCCATCGTCAGTTTCCGGCCCAACACCGGCGTGCCGCCTGCAATAAACAACGGACGGCGATATGATATATTATAGGTTTTGAATGAACAGGCGCCGAATATATATAGTTTCCAGTTCAAAATTGAGTCGATGATTAGAACGGTTAAATATGTACCTCAGTAATTTAAATATCACACGGGTAATATGTAAAATGTATTATTTTACGTTGACGTTTTTAATTTTTTACCAACGAGTAGGAGGTACCAAACAGAATCTGTACGCAGTGGCGTGTTTATGTGCAGGCACTATAGACACGTGCCTACGGCGAAACATTTTGAGGGTTGGACATTTTTTTAAGGTAATTTTTTTTCCATAATGATTGCAGATATTTTAATGATTTGGTGATACTTATCATGTACCTGCGTTTTAGTGTTTTTTAATGTTATCAAATATATATGATGTATGTACTAATAAATACTAGAAAATTCTGAAAATCTGATTAGCTCAGTGAATAGCAGCGAGTAACTCTGCAATCACACTATGCAAGTATTTGAGACAAAAATCAAATCTTTACATATTGAAATATTTCCAAATATTAACAAAGAGTTAAAAATGTTCGTGAGTGTACTAGTGACTAATTTTACTACAGAAAGATCTTTTCATGCCTAACACGCGGAAAGTCTATCCAAGATCCGCCAAAACTGTGGAAAAGTTGGTAAAAAATGTAGCATAGCTCTTGATAAAGAACGAAATGTTGAACAAATTAAATTGCAAAGGTTTAATTAACACATTTTTAATTACCAAATTTCAACGTAAACCAATCTTCTAAATTGTAATTAACAATTATCATGTTCAAGTTCAAATGTATACTTATACCAACATTTTGTTATTATTTATTATTTTTTTTTTAACTCTTAAGAAATTATGTTTTAGTATTTAAATAAAACTTATTTAGTTATTTGGCATACCTACCTAAATTATATTTTATAGTAATAATTAAGTGATAATTCAGTGCAGTATATATTTTAGTTATCCACCATAATTCAGTACTTTAGCCCAGGCCTACAAGCGGGAAACATGTAAATGCGCTCTGACGTCGATCGATATCCGTTCAACATAATATTGTTGTTTAGTTACATACTTTGGTAAATATATTATTAAGACATTAAGTCGTTAAGATTATATTTGAAACCCTACTAGTTACTACATATAAATATTATAATATAAATCTACTTTCTTATTTAACGGCAGATTAAATGCAAACTTAATAATTTTGATAATTATTTACATAGGTATTCATTACTACATTTTTAGGAATGATAAATGTTGAAGGAAATAATTTAGGATATCGATCCAACGAATAGACAATATTAAAATAACTGCAGTCACAGGGTTTCCCCTTTAAACTACGGGAACACCTCGATAGTTGCATTACTGACTATAATTTGCCTACAATATTTCAATACGGCACAAGTTTTTGTTACATTAAAAGTGTCCGTAATAATATTTTATGTTTAAGTAATAGGTAATATCGTACCTTGCGGTTCGTCTTCATCCTCTCCCATTTTCATCTGCAAGAATCTCTTGCGGAAAGCAACGTCCAGCGTGCCAATTGTTCTGGTCTTTTGCCGTTGTTTTTCCAGATTGTAAATTGTTCGCCGCCGGCCCACAGCGTTATCGCCACTGGAACCCGACTCGTTGTCGTAATCGCCATTGATGCCCCTCAGACGTTGGAGGTGCTTGACGATGACGACCGCTTGTTTGTCTAGTAGACCGTCGTGAGTCAAATCTTCAGTCTGAAACCAAGAAACAGTGGTCGTTTATAATTTTACCAAAAAAAAAATTGAATTTCTCGCCATTCGCAATTACCTTTTTGTTCCAACACAAGTTTAGGTCCGTCGAGGCAAGTATGTGAGACAGCGTTCCGAACCGATGGAACAACATGGCGGTGAACTGAACCACTATGATGAATGCGAAAAAGAACACGAACACCAAACCGATGGGTTCCAAATGTAAGTACTCTTTGCTAATGATGATCTGTAATCGTTTTATTTTATAATACAATCATGTTGGGCACAATACAAAATCTAAAAATGTAAAATAATTTTTACCTCGGACGTCTCTGCTACAGTCGTGATATTTGTCTTGACGCCTATCGGCCAGTCCAGATGGAGCTTATCCTTGTTCAATTGGAGCAGGAAAACAATGAGCACGAACAGAGCGTTGATCATAAAAAACGAGAACACTGACTTGTTTCTCAGTTCGATCAAGTCTGACGCAATTCGAGCCTTTTCGTCTTTATCTTCGTCAATCGGATATAAGTATTTGTCGATCAGATCCCTCCAGAATTGTTGTTCAGCTGTGGATAAAAACGCCACTGGACCCTTACGCAGCGCTTTGTCTTCGATCCAGAAAGGATTGATATCATCGTTACGTTCCACTCTGGGTTCTGCAATCGAATCAAAACATTTTTTTTTTATTTTAGGTTACAATAGTTAAACAATCGAGTAAAATATAATAATGCAATTAATAATTAATAAGTTACAACGCTTACCTAAAGATTCATCGTCAGTTTCTGTATCGGAGTGCTCGTTTTCAGAGTTTTCTTCTTGGACCGGATCCAGAGCGATCTGATGTGGGACGCTACTGGTCGAAGCGTTTCTCTTACGGTTCACCGATGTTGGATCCATTACAGTCCTATTATAATGGTTCCCACATTAATCTACATTCTTAAATTGCTTAATTTAAAACGTATTCACTCACTTTTCTATGTGATCCATCCGTTTACCAAGACCTTCTAACGAATCGGCTATCCTCACCAGCTGTTGACCTTCGTTTACGGGTTTCTGGTAAGTGCAAAACATGCATTTGAAAAGTCCAGCGAATGACAGTTCAAACGAACCTTCTTCGTTGTCCTCGTTTGGGTCCCAGTTTTGCAAGAATCCAAGCATTGACTTTTGTTTGTTCTTCTTTTCCGACTCTTCGGCGGCTTTCTTTTCTGCTTCCATTTCCTTTTTAGTTCTTTTGACTTGAACCTCTCTCGTACCCCACGTGACAATGTTTAGATTGATAATGGAGTACAATATTAAAAGCAAATACATAGACGGAATAGACAGCCAATATATACCGAAGTATATGATACAAGAGAACTCTTGCGGATGGAGAAGTGCCGCTATTATAAACGAACTCATCATGGCGATTAAAAATATTGCAGATGGCGATCCGATACCATCCTCGCCCAGTTGTAAAGCTGTACCGACAATAACGGCCATCATAACTAACGCGTATAGAGCTGATAGAATTTGCGCCAATAATAGCTGTGGACAAAAAATAAATCATTCGAATGCATACGAGTATATACTGGGTGATTCTTTTATCAAACAACACTCATTATTTCAAAAAGTGTAAATTTTTTTGAAAATATTTTTTTACATACTTTCAAGTCGCTTATAAAACAACGTTTTTATTAAAAAATTATATTTTTAAATATTTTTTATCCTTATAATTTTTTAAGTTTACTTTTTTGAATAACAACATAGGGTTTTAATTTTATATTCCAAAGCAGAATATTTGTCTTAGTATTTTGATACATGAAAATCAAATTTGGGTTGAGTAGTTTA
>WHPZ01561801.1:2252-24591 GCA_016617965.1 Macrosiphum rosae
CACCCGCCCAACCGCTCGCGCGCGGAACGCACACACACCCACGGGTGTGTCCGACGCGCGTTTATGACGATAATAATAATAATAATAAATTAGTGCAGGCCGCGCGTAGATCGTAATGACGAGGATTAGCCGCCGCCGCCACCGGTAATTGGTCCGTTTATAATTAATTTTATACATCTCGAGGAGCGTATATATATATATACCTACCATATTATAATAGGCTATGTTTATATATATACATATAAAGGTTTATCGTATTTTATGTATATACGTTGCAGTGATTTATGATAAATATATAGATATATATTATAATATATATACATTGCGAATAATGCGATGAACGGTCCCATTATATAAGACGTATACAGGCTAATTGTTATAATATGATGGAAGGTGGTGCGCGGGTATAAACGGAGCATTTAACTTAAAAGTACCTTTACTTTTTACTTTTTAGTAATTTTTTTAATTATATAAATTTACGCTATTATACCATCAGCGCTATCTGCAGCAGCTAGTATACTTTTTTTTTCTTTTTTTTTTTTTTATTATTAGATAAAATAGAATATTTACAATCTGTAATTTAATAAGTACAATAAGTAAATTTGGTAATAAACAGCAACAACATGAATAACTTGAGGAGGGAGGCCCACCAGTGTGGATACCCTCAGCTAGTATACTTATATAAAAAACAACAGTATTTACTTTTTGCGTACCTATATATACCTATAGTACGTATATATATATTATATATACTGTTACTATATTTACTTATAAGTTATAATAAAAAGTTATTATAAAAAATATTATTGTATTCTTACTTAAGTATCAATATTTGTATACACCTATTATTTGTGAAAATATAGAAACCGACTATATATATATATATATATATATAGGTAATATATGCTTGTATATATAGTTGTACCTTATAAGCCATTTTTATATTTTGTACTGCACATGATAATATATAATTAAACCTGTATGATGTTACTAAATATTTTGTAACCTAAATTCATCATAATCATAAAAGTCAAGATAACTGTTCATCACTAAATTATCCTCTAACTTATATTAAATATTAATCATTGATAATTGAGATATATAATTATTGTAATATAATTATTATACAAGTACCTAGCTACTTATAACTAGTTAAGTTAAAAAGTTTAAAAAAATTAACTTTTTAACAAGTTAATGCCCGCACCTTTGCATTTTCAGTACTGCGGGGTTAGAAATATTGTTCTACCCATAAAAAATGAAATTTATGTTTGAACAACAGTATATACTTTAACACTCATATAAGAGGACCGCAGTAGTACAGACTACAGAGTAGACAAAGTACAGAGTGAATAAAAAATAAGTCTATATTCTATACCTACTGCTTCTACAACGCAATTATCGGGGCACAGTGGTGGATTCAGGTGGAGGGCAAAGGAGGCGTCCCCACCCTAACCCGGTACTTTTACTTTGTTTTACACTGTGTTTAGCCAATTTTGTAGCCAATTTCGGAACTTTTTGTACTTTGCCCCCCCACCCCCTCCCAAAATTAAACCCTGGATCCTCCACTGTCGGGTCATCATTAATCATTATTCATTATTGCTATACTTTACTATTGGCAATTCAATTTAAAAGTTATCAATAACTCCAAAAACATGCGGGTATAATTAATAATATAATCAATTCTTAGATTTTTTTCTAAGTAAAAAATAAATAGCATGCAATAAAATATATTTCTTGAAACTAATATACCTTACTTTTAAATAAATAGAGTTTAACTTTTCAAATAATTTTATTTTTCGTTATTTTTTGTTCAATGATATTTTATAAATTACGTTTTGTGAAATTTTTTTTGTTTAATGATATAGCGGTATACTATATATTTTGTTATTCGTTAGGCTTTGTTTTGCGGTATTTAATTATTTTTGATTATCACTTTCCGTTATAATAACGTTTACAAATTTCAATCATTATTTGTCAAATATAAAGTTATAATCATAAAGTTATTATAACTTTAGCAAGTGAGCAACCCATATATTTTTCCATATACAATAATAATCTATAAACCTCAAATTTGAAATCTTCCTAAAACATGTTATAATAATGTGTATAATAAAATAATAGGGGGACGAGGTAGTTAGGTTAGTGGTCTTACGCGTCGGCTGCGGCGCTGTCGGTCGCGGTTTCGATTCTCGACCACCGGGCGGCATTTTTCTCCGGGCAAGTCACGGTGTCCGGAAAACAAGTGCCGCCATCCCCCACTCCGGGGCAAGGCAGAAACCTACGGGTGCCCCATTCGAAATTCTGCCAAAAAATACACCCACGTGTAACACACCTACCGTTCCAAAACCTACAGTACCAACCCCCCTCCCAATGGCTTAAGTTGCCGCGGGATAATTAATAAAAAAATAAATAAATAAATAAAATAAAATAATAATGTATCTAATAATAATATTTGTTTCTCGTGAAATGCATGTAAACTAAAACCCTTTGTAATTGAAGCCTTTTAACAAACATAAAAATACAATGTGTTTATACTTTAAACTGTATTTCTATATTTAAGAAAAATTAATATAATATTGTTTGTATCGTTACTTTATTGCATATAGTATATAAATAATTTATATCATACCTATAGTAATACCTAACTATACATAGAAATCCAGCAAGTATATTATAATATATATGTAGGTACCTACATGTATATACCATTGGATCATTCTCTAGATCATACTCAATATTATTAGGTATAGTATTTTTACTATTTACATATTATGATATGCGGTGTACCTAGTTATTATAATAACATGGCTATTAAAGCTATCACACGAAATATGTATAATATATTATATTATATGGGTAACGTTATACTTCCCTGATATAATATAGCCAGGAATTTTTCGCATTTCATTATTTTGTGCAACGATTTATTTTGTATATTCAATTAAATTTTTATTTATTGAATTTTTGTGTACAATTTTCCACATATAGCCATAAAGGTACTGAACGTACTAAAATAAATTTTCTAATCTACGAGTACCTATATATTATTTGGTAGTATATCGAAAGTTCGTGTTTGATTATTCTTTCTTATATTTCAACGTGTTAATAACATTTTTTTTTACAAAACTAAATTTACTACACAATAGTGCAATAGCTTGCTATATATATATAATATATATGTATCTTATTCTATGTTTTGTATTACAGACGCGGATATAAGCATAGGTAGGTACGCACAATATAATATCAAAAATATTGGGTTGTTGCTGCTTAATAGTGCGTATTTCAATCTCTCACCTACGAAACAATATACTGAAGTAGGTATAGTAATAATTTTTTTCTTAATATAATATGATAATAATACACTCTATGTATTATATAACTTATAAGTATACTATCGTAACACAGCGTACATATATAAACGACATCGCGTAAGAAATCTCTCTATTCTCACATTATATAATATATACATATACAGCTTTGGGTGTGCGTTTAAAAATACCCATTTATAATTCGCAAACCTTATGCATTATTCAGGATTTTCCCTATAAAAACAAACCCCACAATGCACCTAACTATACCATGATTCTACCAGCAGCAGCAGCAGTAAATATGGAGTCCTGGCGATGTACTTTCACGGGGGAGGGAAACCACCCTCAGGAAAAAAAAGAGCATAGAAAAATTGGCACTGACCAACAACATGGCTGCAGTGGGGATTAGGACCCTATTGGCTGTTTCGGTGGACGGGACCCTCTCTAATGACCCATCACCCTCGCAAACTTTTATTATATACACGAGCCCGCCGCCGTTATGTATATATTACTCTGGAAAATGCCGAAAAACGAAAATAACAACAACAATAATAATAGTAATAATAATAACGATACAGCAGTTATAATAATAGAAGCAGTATTGTAATGTTTGTCGGCAGAACAAAATACGGGAACATAACATAATATATTATATACGTTATATACATTTTATAATATACCCTATACATATTATGTATATATACATTATACACACATTATATATTATAAGAAATCAAATCGTTTTTCAGCCTCGTGCAGTATAGGTATATATATATATATATATATACAATCTGTATGAAGAATAATGTACCTATATAACATGTAATTGAACAAACGACTTATATGTATTATATACAGAAGAATATCGAAGTGGAGTTAAATACGTATAGGTATACGTATTATTATTATACCTACAGCAATATCTCATACGCACAGCACCGAATATAATAGTATAGTTACGTATTATACAGCACGTCATATTATAATAATATTATACATATATATGAAAACCCGTGTGGGAAAAAAAAATAAAATATAAAACGACAGTAAAATAATAAAAGAAAAAAAAGACGCTTCTACGCGCGTGTATATATTTTATAGGTATATGTGGTATATACCGTCGTCGCCGTAAACTCGACCGATGTTATTGCTTTAAAAACAGCGCGGGGGACGGGGCGACGAGCAGTTGCGGTTTTTATTTTTGTTTCCAATTCGTTTACTTGATGCTGAAGCAGCGGGCTGCTGCCCTTCGAGGAAACGACCGGCTGCGTATATATACGGTTCGATGGTAAATATGTTTACAAGAGAGCGGACGGGAGGAGACGGCTGATCAGACGGCGCGGCGGGTAGAAAAGCTTCCGGAAAATTGTTTCGGCTGTTTAAGTATACATGTAGGGCACGATATATGCAACACACACTCACGCAGGTCTAGAACGGCAGGCCCCGGTAAGTGTGGAGTTGGCAGCTCTTAACGTGCCAAACTCGTTCAACATAAATTATTATTCAAGTTTCGAAAACGTTGTGTATATGCATATACATATATATATCGTATGTGCTGCATCGGGTGTGTGTGTGTGTGTGTGTGGTTTTCCTGGCGAAAACTATACGCGCGCGACTTGCGCTCAGTCTGCGGTCGCGCGCTAGTTTTCCTCCGGTGTTTATAATAATATATATAATAGTTGTACGTCCGAAAATATTTCAGCATCTCTGTAGCAGCACGACGACCACCGAGGGTGCGAGCAGACCGCTAGACCGCCGTGTATAATATTATATGGCGTTAACGCGATATTTTATATCGAATGCAAAATACATCGTTCTGCACAGCAGTGCATATCTGACTAAGTCTAAAATAATAATAAATTTAATTTATATACTGCGGTATGAGAGTATAATAACGCACGCATCGCACGTCACTTACAGCCTAACGTCGTCCCCATCTTTTTTTGATTCGTCAGTATTTTTCGGTGAAACGTAAAAAACGAAAAATCAAATAGCAGGTATACCTAACCTACATAATAATAAGTAACCTCGGTGTTATTTCTAATAATCTTAATGGACTTCATTGAGAAAACCAAATTTAATGCAAAATCGTTTTTGTCGTGTGCCGATTATTATTATTGTTTGTCATTATTGTTTTCAAATATCATATAATAGACACCAACCGTGTCCTGCTCAATTCCTGTTTTGGAAATGTTTATATATTACACTATACATTACAAACTGGAAAATGACCATACCATCAATCCTAGCCAATAGGTAATTGATGAAATTAATCACTCGTCTTTTATATATTATATTTATCTATACCTATTCTATAATACAAACGTATTTATATTTTCATACCATACGCGTGTGTAAGAGAGTACATTATTTAATTATTAACATTAGACATAGCCGATACTATATTAACTAATGTTCACATCAATTAAAGTGTTAACAATGTGTTTACCAATGAATCATGTGTAAGAAAAATGATAAAAAAATATTTTTTAAAAATCATAACTTTTATCTAAAGTAACGTCCAACAATCGGTTTGAATTTATTTAGTTTTATAAACTGCAAATACTATGTTTAGATACCTAGTTGTTTTTCTTCGACCTTCTTTTGACATTATACTGTGTACACAGAATATGTTTGACTTCTAATGCGTTTTATTCGCTTATTTTCCCTTTGTATTTATTTTGGAATACCTAACCGATAAACGATAGGGAAAATGTTGTTTGCGTCAATAATAATGACAATATTATGCCGTGCATTCAAATTGTACATACAACATATAATCAATATTATATTGCAGTGACTGAAAATTATATATAATTATATTACCAATAATATTGTTTTTCTGTACAAATTATTGAGATTAACGTAAGGATTAAAAATCTCTCAATTAGTTTTTGTCTTTTTATTGTTTCAATTTATAGTGTGTAATGTATATAATATGGTATTATAACATATGCTCGTATTTCTCAATAAATGCCAATAAACAGCTTCTTATAAAATACTGAAATACCTAAATCTTACTAATATTAGGTATCTATAGTAACGTAAAGTACCTTCTAACCTACTTATTTGTAATGTATTATTAATAAATCATATTTAGAACAAAACTATAAAATGCAATATATTTTTAAAAATACTTTCAAGTATCGAAAATGTATATTATATAAGTATAATACTGAAACATATTATGTAATTAAACTGTACAATTACTAATTAATAATTACTGCATATTAATTCATTATTATTTTAAAACACCGACAATAATATTATATTGAAGTCATAGTACCTAATATATTATACAATAATCGAATAAATGGGAAAAGTAATAAATATGAAATATTTTGAATCGAATAATGTTTTATATCTATCACCTATGTATAATATATAATATAAGATATTATGTAACTGATTTGTTTATTTATTTATAGTATTCTTCATTAATTGAGTTTATTTTTTATAAATCCATTTAAAATGAAAATTATGTACGATTGATATTAGTCAATACTTTTATTCACTGAGTAAAAAAAAACACTATCTCACCATTAAATCAAAAACAGACAAATATAAATTTTATATAATTTAACTATTTTCTATCTTAAATTTAAAACTTTTTTTTGAAATCAATATATTTTATGTTATGACAGATAATTTTTTCTCTATATAGGGTTTTAAAAATATAAAGTTTGTAAGAGTTTTTTTCAGCGTTAAGCCATTGAATAGAAAATCACGGATTGACGGGGGAACGGTATTATTTTATCGATAAACTGCTATGTACCTCAGTGATCAGTAATTGTTGGGTTTTATATTCTTATATATTATTACTCATTGATATCAATAGTTTAAGCTCTGACCATTAAATTGGAGCCGTCTTGAAAATTATCCGCATTAACCTATTTACCTACATCGACTTAGTTTTCAGCAGGTATAGGTACGCGGTAATCAGTAGTATTTCGACGGCATTCATAATTCAACTTTTATGTGTTTATTGTTTTAAAGCTATCCATTTTAAACTTTTAAATGTTAAATATAATTAAAACACAACATTATGATAAATAGAAGACTTGATTGGTTGCATAGTAGGTGTATGAAACAATATTATATATGAGACGTATATATATTATATACAATATAACATATATGAGACGTATATATATTATATACAATATAACTGTATTCTGTTCAATGTAATATATTATAATAGTAATTCAGTTTAGTAAGTTTAATAAAAAAAACATTGGACCATTTGGACCCACAATTATTCAGAAACTTAATATAAATTATAATTAGTTTTAAATTTTATTATTCGATAGGTAGCGGATAAATTGATCGTACAATATTAGAGGAACCTTAAGAGAAAACAGAATAGCATGCGGCGATCATAATCTAACATATTATAGGTAGGAGGTTTCTATCTTTTATTTAAATTTATTTACTATAATAATTATACATTTATCCCTATATAAGTACATAATATATATATTATAATATCTGCATTTTAATATCGAAATGAAATAATATTAAAATAGCACTCACTAGAATCGCGCGTACTTCCTTATCGTTGACGCATCCTGTGCTGGCACTTCCTCGTTGCCGAACTAGTTTTGTGCGTTGTACCTACACTGCACGCATAGAAGTACATAATTCGAATATATGCATACGAACGCGACCGACGACCGACTATAATAATACTACCGCATACAAACAGGTCTTACGCACCGCGTACCTGGATTAACCCTTCCTCTAAAAAATTCACTTCCCCAAACATAGTGGGTTTTATTTTATTTTATTTTATTTTTTCCAAACCTACTGACACATCTGTGCTGCCCAACACAAAAGGTACCTTTTTTATTCTCATGTGTGTCAAAACCCCTTCCCCCCGCACACCGGTCGGCCTTTAAAATTTCGAACATTAACCCTTTATATATAATATATCTACGGTCCCCCGGTATTCCACGTTTGTTCGACGATGATGTTATGTAAAAAACGGTTGTTGTGTGCGTGTATGTGCGCTCTTTCTCATTTTAAACAGCTACCTGACGGATTCCAACCCTAACACAATGCAACGCAGCGGTTTCCTGTTCGGAAAGAATCGTATTTTATTAACGCACAATAACTGGCACGTTAAGTGTACAGTTCTTTTTTTTTTTTAACACAATATATAATATATGTAGGTATAGCCATACACATATGTATCCGTGGTATATGCATATCGTAGAACCGTCGTGTTTGTCGGAAAAAGTAAAAAAAAAAAAAATATATAAGTACCATTCCATAATATTATTAGGTATGTATCTACAACTATTATATTTGTAAAATATAAAATTATTATTCAAAATTTATCAATGCTGTCCAATATACCCATATACGGTTTTAACCTTACAGAATTTACAGGCAGATTATAGGTAACCTCGGCTATGTATACCCTCGTGGCCAAGTAATATACTATATTATTAAATTATTATTATTTTCGATAAAATACATGTGAGTTAATGGTTTTAAAATTCACTAATGTTTTTTATATAATATGAAGATGTTAATTTATCAAATTATATAGTATATAATAAATTCATTTCTAAAAACATGTGGCACGTATACCGTATTATGGTAGTACGTAGTACATTAGTTTATTATACCTATACAGTACATTTCTCAAAAGTCCAACATCGTTTATGCTTAATATGAACAAAATAGTATGTAGGTGCTTGTTATGTGTTTATACATTTTAGATTCTGAGCAGAGCGAAAAATATATTGATTTTCAATGATGTGTGTGTTTTTTTTCTGTGCCTATGTACACTATAAGTAGTCGAAATAATGCTTTAATTTTCAACTTGAGTATCTAATTTTGTGGAAAGTGAAACTATAGCATTCGGAAGGTCAAAATTAAAAATTGTATTCAGCAGGGTATTTCAAACATTTAAAATATGTAACTATAATTACTTTTTTATACACACTATGACATTTTAAAATGCAATTTTTCCAGCAAAAATTAATTTTACCTAATTAAATCCTAATGCATAATAGTAAAAAAAATTACTTTAATCACAATATTATCATTATTTATTTTGAGTTTATAAAAATTATTTAAAATATATTTTGAATAATTATACTGACTTAATAATAGAAGATACAAGGCACTAAATATAAAACCCAACTATATAATTTCTATAGGTACTGAATTCTATAGAGATTTCAGATTTTTGTGTTGACTTCGTATCTCCACTCAATTTAAAAACTATTTAATCTTCTTACGTAAAAATGTTTTATGAATACCTTTTTTATAACTTATCATGATAAAATAAGTTTCCATAGACAAGTAAGTATTTATAAGTTTGTGTTCAAGTACTTATTGTATAATATATGAAATATATATTTAATTTCTCATTTGAAATACATATCAAACGTATTTTTAACAACAATATAGAAACTTTAATGGTAAATAATATAATTATATTATATAATAATATATATACAACTATTGTCGTTTAAATATAAGTTCTTTATTGAAATAATAGATACTATATGTATTGACCACGAGCATAAATAATAAATTACAATTCACAATGCACTTATATTATTAACATTTTAAAATTTCGACTTCAGTGAAAACAAATGTGTTATTTGGTATTTTGGTGTTTATATTTTAGTTTAAGTATTTATATATAATGTAATAACTACATAAACTCTATATTATGCGATGATCTTGTAGTTATATTAAGCTTTTAGTCAAATAAATATAACAAAAATATAATTATAATAAAACTAGGTATTTTTTTACTAGTAGGTATGTAATATACTAGCTGCAGCGTATAACCGAACGAAAACAAAATGTGAATTATTATTATAATATTTTATATTAGAGTATAGAAGGCGGGTGGGGGTGAACCTGGGGCTTCTATATATATTATATATTATTATTATATTATGTTATTATAATGCTTTATTCCGGACCCTTTCTCGGCGGACGAGCGCCGATATACACATATACAATATTATATACATAAATACACACATATAACACGTGATAGTACTGCATCCTAAAATAATATATAACGTATATTATAATATATATAACGCGAAAAAACATACTTCATGACGACTTGTACACGGGTTTTGGTGGACCGGGGGTTGTTGGTGTCTATATATATACTATAATACAACTATATGTATATACCTATAAACGGGGCGCGTTTAGAGGAATTTCTTTCGCAAACGTTTATACACACACACACATATTATGTATACACAAGGAGATCTAAAACAAACAAAAACATTCTTGTGGACATACGCTGGAGAGCATCGTTTTATGTTATATATGTATACACGCAGGAATCGTCGGTCGTAGTCGTAGGCGCGTTGCTCTGTATATATATATATATTATACCTAGGTATACGGAGTTGAGATAGGGTCGCTACCACATTAGACGGCGGCGGTGGAGGGCGCTCCAATTTCACCACGACCGCCTCGTAATGTTTGATAAACACGATCCTTATACGGCCGACGGGAAACGGTTTATTATAAAAGCACACACTGCTTATACGCCGCCGCCTTACGATATATTATTATCGTATGTATATTATAATATATAGAAAAAGCGACCGGAAAGTTTCAAGACGTGAACATACGTATATAATATTATATAGGTAATATAATATAATATACCGTAATACAATAATAATAATACATTGGTATGTGCGTACAGCATATGTATATATCTTATTATAAATATATATATATAGTATTGTTATATTATGTATATATATAATATATGCGCGTATAGGTACCTATATATGTATTGTGATATATTGTTCGATTCCAGGAAATAAATCATTATAATATACCTACGTATATAACGTATATACTGCAGCAGTGTGCTGAGTAAAACCGATTGCCATCATCGTCATGAATACGATCTGCGTAGGTATAATATATAAAATTATATAATATATTATGTACATACATATCTATATACATATATTGTATTGTAATCCTGCATAAGGCACATGGTATCTATATGTTGGGTTTCATTTCGTTTTTAATTCTAAATCCCATAATATGGATCTGTATACCATAATATGATATGTAATCAATTTTAAACTTTGCGAGATTCAATCGTATACATTTTTTCTACAGTTACGTTATTTTATCATTATTATATCATAATATTATTGATTATAAATGTTATTAACGTATTATTATGTCGGACGTTTATTTAATTGTTATTATTGTATACAAGGACACAAAGCGTATGTATGCTTCCGTTACAAATAATACTGTTACCTATTCTATATGACTATATAGATATCATATTATATTATATTATATATTATCATATTATTTAAGTTGAAATCGTTAATAATAATACTAAAAACGATTTCATTTCAATTTTAAAAAAAGTGGCGAATGGATTTTATCCATCAATAAATAAATATTGTGTATTTTAACGGTTTTGTTTTTCAGCTCTTACTAAGCTTCAAATACCACCTCGCGCCACTGTTATATCGACATAATATTATAATTTATGGGAATGTAGGTAGGCCATTAAATTCCGTGTTACATAATATTACTATATATTAACTATTATATATTATACTATATAGATGATAATTAACACGGATTAAACAAAACCGTGAAAAAAATCATGATATTCTAGTACAAAATTCTTTTCGAAACAAGGAACAGCTGCTGTGCGTATAGTTATTTTAAAATTAATATTTTCAAACAATGATAACAATGGTACAGATAAAAAAGAAAACAATTTTAAGAATTTATGAATAAAAATATTTGATATGCTTTAAAAAATGTCAATAAAGGAACAACATAAAACTGTTTGACGTAGAAAAACTCGGCAAAATGAAATTATCTCCAAGTTATGTATATATAATAAGAATGCAAAATAAAAAATGGTTTAAAAGATCATAGTTTTTTTTTATTTATTCGTGTTTATCATTTTACATTTTTAGCGGTTGTTCTCAGAGTGTTTACATTATACCAATATTTATTTTAGCAAGAATGTATTAAATGAAAATATCTGAGTCGAAAAAAACAGAACCAAAAACAAACAATATTTTAGTGGTGCGTATATCTATTTACGAGATTTATGAAATAATCAAATCGTACAAGTACCTACATAAATTATTAATAATAAATAAATTAAATGTTGTTTTTACTTTGGCATTTAGTGATGCTAAGTAAATGTATCTTGTTAATTTTATAATTGTTTATATAATTATATAGGTATATGTAGAATATTCACATAAAAATAGATTATAAAATGTGAATGTAGGTACCTAGAAAGGTCATATAATATACATAGTATACTATAAGTAGTAGTCGCAGTAAGAAGTATAATTAAAACCTAAATCAAACATAATATAGATTTGTAAAACCATGTAAATTTAGTAAACTAAATTGTAAGTGATGATAAAATGTATTATTTAATTATGTTGTATAATGTAGTCGTGGAACAGTATATACAGTAGGAAAATATGTATAATTCATCCAACCAAAGACGCATAAAGTGCACTTTGTTTCTTCAGCAGTATCCAGTGCGAGCGTCTATTCAATAATATTGAGCATGTAATTTTTCCGCTTGGCGGCGGCGGGAGTAGTATATTATGCAGGTATATATAGCTGTAAAGAGAAAATTGAAAAATATATTCCTTTTTCTTCCTGTATATTTTTGCTTTTGGTTTTTTTTTCCTGCTAAAGAAGATTTTTCTATACGTTTTTCCGCCAGAGTACCTATCTTTAACCGTATAATCCGGCCCAGAGAAAATGAAACTCGGGACCGAAATGTATAAAACTCGACTGTGGGCGCGGCGGGGTGGATGCAACGAGGAGACGGGTGAGTAGGGGCTTGTCCGACGTGGATAATAAGAAAAAAAAGGCACGAGCAGAGGGGAAAAAAAGCTCAAAGGCTGCTGCCGCTGTTGCCGCTACGACGACGACGACGACGACGACGGAGGGGAGAGCGTGTGCATGTGGACATCCAATTTAGTTCGGATCAAAAAGTCGAGGGAAACGGCGGCGCGAGTCTCTCGCTCCCCCCTACCACCCACCCCTCACCGAGGCCGTCGTCGGTCCGGGGCTTTTGACTGGTCGAAAATAAAGTCTCCCGGCGCATTGCGGAGGAAATATATGGGGCTATTTCCAGACCCGCGTGACATTCAACCATCCGTATAAATACGTTCTTTCGTCCCTCCACGCCGCCAACGTCTCCTCCGCCGTCCACGTTCCTTTTTGCCTTATACGTGTGTGTATATATATATACAGTATATAATGTAATGGGTATGTATATGTACGTGTGTGTATATATATATATATATTATTTACTACCACCACACCCTGTGCAGTATACGCGACCGTTTTTCTTCTCTCCGCTCCCGGCGCGGCGGCTTACGCGATACTTTCGCTCGAATACCGTTGGAAATATGGAAATCGTTTAGTTGACCAGAAAATTCGTTTTCCTGATATACGTGGTGGCGGTGGTGGCGGGTAAAAACATTAAACGAAATTATTTTTATGCGGTAAAAGCGCAACGACTGAGCGACGGCACGCGCGGTGGGGATGGTATAAATGTATAATAATATCATATACCTACTTCAAAACGTTTTGCTATTTTTTCATTCCTTTCCACGTATCATTATTACTACATAATATGCATATGATATAATATACAATATTATGTATATGCGTACATAGCCTCACGTAAATTGCATCTTTCCCGGCTATATCTAGGCTCAATTAGGTGGGTGTTTAGGAGGGGCTATGCCCCTCAAATATACACTGGATAATTAATTGTAATTTAAAATGTTGTAGAAGGTTGTAGAGAAAATGTCCACACAGATTATTAAGGACGACAACCCCCCTCCCCCCCCCAAAAAAAAGTTGGTCTTAGTCACGACTTTATGGCTGCAGTGTATATTATAGATACATATACGTCTATAACTGGATACAAGAAACTGCCGTGCTCAAATCGCTGCACGGTGGCCGGCGATTATTCATGCCCGGAAACGCCCACCCGCACTAAACTTACTTGGTTAGGAATGATGTATATAGGGCATAGGTACTATGGTAGGTATACTCACCCATACTTACCCACTAGCATTATGTAGGTATATATATATATATATATATATTTACCCTATACTCGTGGGTCCGGCCGAGATTTGTGCGAACGAATATAGGGACCGGGAAACGACTGCTGCAGGAGCAGCAGCGATATATACTTTATACATGTATATACTATATATTATATATATACCTACTTACGTGTACATAAAGGCAACAAACTTCGCTTGGGGATATGAAGTGGTAATCGTTTAGGAGGGTCATCCATCATCGCCGGGTCCGCCACGGTCGGCTCGTAAATATATCTATAGGTATAAACGTGTGTATATATATTATACCACGGTTATTATTAATGTACGCGGGCGATGGGTTGAAGGTGAGCGGAGGCGGTGTGGTGGTCTGTGTGACGGGTAGGTCCGGCGGTGGGGGGGGCACCGCGCACGTTGTCCGTTTAGTTAAAAGCCGCCCGCGACACGGCCAACTTTGCACAGCCAGGTCCGCTGCACGATGCTCACCGAGCAGGGTTTCTTCACTTTTCGACATGGCGATTTTGAAAGCTGCACCGGCCGGGGTAGTGCGGCTTCGCCACCGCGTTTGAATTTATAATGCGTACACAGTACACACACCACCACCGGCCAGGAGCAGACCGTCAGAAACCCTTAACTTAGATAAACCTTCCGCCGCCGCCTAACTACTCGTATATTATACACCTATATAGAGAACCGTTGTGTGTGGCTGCTCTGTCAGTCCCTTTTCCCTCGCGGGAATATAATACGTTGAATTTTGACAAAACGTTTCGCTCCGATCTGCATCATCCGTGCACGGCCGACGTGTATACACTGTATATATTATTATATAATTATAATATATTAAGTATACGCATTAATACGCGCATCATTATAATAATATTATACTCGTGAACATCATGATAATATCACTGCTCTAAAACTGCTCGTGTTTCCGGCCTCCACACCTATACGAGTCAAAATCTGAAGCCGAGACTGGACCGTCACTTGCAACCGGCAACCCTATATTGTAGAGCAGATCAGGAACCACGCTCGGGTTGAATGTATTTAATAATAATTATATTGGTTAGGTCGTTATAGGATGTAAAAACGCTATAGATCGCGATTTCTAGGAATGTGTAAAACTCCATTCCCTTGATTAAGAGTGATTAATACGTCTATGTTGTATATTATATTATAAAATATAATATTTCTATACCATGATTATATTTTCCTTGTCTGAGAAAAACAAAAAAAAAAAAAGGAAAAAATAGCTGTTTTTACGCAAAACCAAGTTTTGAAAAAATCGATTTAATTTTTTTACTCAAAAACTAATAATCTTTGATACTTGGAAATTTTTTAATTATTTTTGTTGGCAATTTTAAAATATCTTTTTGTGCTAATTATTATAGCTATGAGAAATTTTCCTATTTTTGTAAATTATTTTTCAGTTAAAATATATAAAAATTTTCTTTTTATAGCTAACATTAGAAATCCTAATATTCTCAACAAGTTGTTATCAACCTTTATCAAAAATAAAAAGTTACTTTATTTATAATGAGATAATGAGATAACTTCGATTTTTATTTTATTTTTTTTATTATAAAAATTGAATTTTATACAAGTATGCTAGGATACACAACGTCTCCACTCAGAATCATTTTTCGTATGCAATGATTAATAATTGAATTCAAATATAACACATCCATAACAATGACATACTCGACAATTAAGAGTCTCAAAAACTTCATTTACACATTTAAAAATCTTACACTGCATAATATTATGTACTTGAGTACAGTTTTAATATTCAGAGTCACAGATAATCGTACTAGAAAAACAATTTCCATACATATTTATTTCATTATGTTTCTGACGTTCAAAATGGATTTATTTTGAAACTTAAAATTCCATTATAATATTATTATATAAAACATCGTTAATTACTCGGTTAGTTAATTATATGAATTATTTAGATTATAAGGCAAATATTATGTACATTGCAATAAGTACTTATTACCCATATATTAATATTTAATCCACGTGTATGATGCACATGAAACAGTTATAGAATAATATGCTCGCGAGGCATTTCTTTTGAATAACATAGAAGGTATACCTATGGATACCTATGTAAAATATTGTAAAAAACCACTGCTCGTTTTTTGGTGGGTATATTATTATTATAAAATATTCAGCTGTAATAAACCCGCAACAATATAACGATAGAAAATCTTACACTAGAGTAGGAAAAAAATGTTTGCGTGTTTACATAATAAAGTATATGTATGTACAAGTGCACGATATAAACTATAGTATTTTCAAGTATATACATATAATATATATATATATACATATATATTAGTGAAACAGACTCCTGCAAGAGTTGCGACATATTGAACACATTTGTATGCGCTTAAAAACAAAACCACTGCGCCCATAACTCATATTATACCCTAGCATGGAATTATATAATATGCATTGTCATACGAATGCCAAACTCTATATTATATATATATATATGTATATAGGTACTCGCTTAGTATCAATGGTTATTATTTATAAATTTTGTTTTTTTAATAGCCGTATCAGCTCATATGTGTATCTCGTTTTCGTATTATACTATATTTATAGGAAATTTATAGAGATTACGCACAGATGTCACGCACCGTAAAAACAATATTATTATAATATTATTTGCTAATATATTTATATGTATACGCTGCATCCTTTAAAAAAATACTATATAATATATAATACTGCACGTTTAATGTTTGTATGGATTGCATGAGCGCTATACGTTTATTTAGATTGTACTTAAGTAGGTATATTTTCAATTTTTGTTTAACTAGGTATACCTAAATAGTTTATAACATAATATTATTATGATATTTTGTGTAGGCGGTATCAATTTTATTAAATCTAAGACATTTTTTATAACACGTGTTATAATATTATGTATTAATATAATATAGTAAACACTCATTAACTATATCAAAAATTCTAAACTTTTTTGAAAATATTTTTCTATATCATAAGACATACATTTTGGAAAAAAATTTTACTATTTTTTATTGTTATTATTTTTCAGTTTATACTTTTTTGATGACAAATCTTTAGTTTCATATTCTGGCAAAATGTTTTTTTCAAACGTTGATGTATGTAAATCTAATTCCAAGTTTGTAGTTAATTATATTTATAACTTATAACTCATAAGTACTTATTCAATGTTTAGATGAACGAAGTAGTACTACTCAGACCATGATTTTGTGGGATAGCCCTGATCTGCACTTTGCTCATCTAAACTTTAAATAGGTACTCGTTTAATATTTGATTATAATATATCAATATGCCTACCCTCAGAAAAATATTTCTATAACATGGTATATAGGATAGGTATTCACCAAGGATTTCCGGCAAGTCATCGGAAGTCCACACAAAAAAAACCCTATTAAATATTAATCAAAAATAATAATATATTAATAATCAGATTCTAATTTCGAACACACATAAAAAATAATTATTTACGAACAGTGGCGAACGCAGGGGTTTTAAGGGTCTACCCCCCCCCCCCTGATGTTTCTTCTGCTCTTCCTCTAAATTACGTCATTAAAACATGTTTACTTAATAAGTAAGTGAGATGCGATTAAATGAGTTATCAATGAGCTAAACATTCATACTGCAGATTTATAAGTGTATAAGGTAACTGAAGAGTTTCTATATGGGTGACTTACTAATTACTTAATAGGTACTCTTATACTCTAACCGTAGATTATAATTAAATTAAGACCAACTATTTGATTTTGTAGTAACCAATTATATCAAAATTGTTTAGCAAAATATTAAGTAAATATTAGTATAAAATTGTTTTGTTTGGACCATGCCCCCCTCCACCGCTTTAGATGATATACGTTATATACTTACACGAACATTCAATTATTTAAATCTCTTAAATCATTTAATTGTTTGTTTTTCGAAATATTTCCAGGGTTGGCCTGCGCTAGATACACTGCAGGGTTTGGAGAGGAGAAAATAAAAAGGAACTAGCATCATCGAGACGTAAACGCGTCATAATAACAACACATTCTATAATAATAATATAATACAATAGAACACCATCGCAAGTAAAATGTGTTAAGTTGGAATATACAACTACTACGACGACGAAGACGACGACATCGAAGATATACCTACAGCCTAGGCGTTTTCGATTTTCAGCTCATTGATATGTACCCCGAAACAATATATTATTATGTTGAACCATTAAACTCGCGCGCCATACACAGCAATATTATATTATATAATGTGCTTGCGCGGCGAAACGGTCGAGAAGTGCGAGTATTATCTCTCTATAATATAATACCGCGGTATATGCGGTCTATTATAAACGAGTGCCTATGCGTGTATAAACGTATAGTTCTGATAGCGATCGTTTAAAAGTGTGTGTGTGTGTGTGTGTGTGTGTGTGTGTGTGTGTGTGTGTGTGTGTGTGTGTGCATATGGTACCTACCTATTCTATATAATACTCGTGACCGCGTGAAGTCAAAAACGCGTGTGCGGTTTATTGTGTTCGTTACAATAAGAACAATGCGACCTCTCTGTCGAGTGGGTATAAGCACTAGAAAATAGCCACGACAAAACGGCGTAGACCCGTTCGAGGTCTCTGCTCTGCGTACACAACAGCTAACCTACCTATTATAATTATGTACGGCCCTCTAAATAGCAAACAAAATATATTACAATATAATAGCTGGCCTATCTATAGACGCGTTGTCTTATATTCTATACGCGCCGTTCGCTCATGGTACCATCTCGTATAATATAATATAATATATTTATATCTGATCAAACGACACGCTTATTAGGGTTAAAGTGGATAGAGTTTTTTTCTGGGTATTTCGCATTCGGTTTTTCCGCACCACCCCGCAACCGATTTTCTAGTCGTCCATTAGCCGCGAAGGGACGTTATTATATTATATATTATACGTACGGTGTATATATATATATGATATGTACGTACAACAATGGTACCTAAATACGTGTACGCGACGAGGGGATGACGCGCAACGCGATACTTCTACAGTGCGATTTTATTATTATTTCTGTGTCGCGTGAATGTCACAGTAGTTTGAGTGTTTTTATTTATTTACACCCCGAAACGGTTACGTACTTTACCCCAAAAATGCACTCGGAATTCGTACAGTGCACACACACACATACATGAGCGTTTAGTCGTACGGTGTAACCACTTGATTTCTCTCCTCTTCAATTTTTTTCCACAAAACGGGAATCCCTCGTGTATTTTTCGGAAGGGTTGATGAGAACCTGTCACGCGAGAATGTAATTTTTTTATGCTCGTATGGGAAACCGATATCCGGGGGAATTTTTGAAGCCTGTATATTTATACAACAATGATTTTTTTTGAACCATCCCCCTCACCCAAACACCACAATCGCTACAAGTCACTGTGGATATAAAATATAAACGAAAACAGCTAGCGGTATATAATGACAATAAAATACTATGTTGAAAAAAAAAAACCACTTACCCCCGCGATGTACACGATTCTCATAATAATATATACGTACGTCTAATAATTTATATTATACAAGATGATTCACCAAGCATTCTCGTCCCCGTTGATTCATTTAATAATGAATTTATTCAAATTCTTGAATTTTTTAGTAGTACTTAAGAATGCACTGAGGTGATGCAAACTTCGGTTTTTCAAATGTAGTAGTACAATAATATAACCCTAAGTATGTAGTTTAACAAATTTCTAGAATTTGAAAATTTGGTCTTTATAAGTGAGTTTTAAAAAAATTTAAAAATCAGTTTTTGAATAACTACGTATTCTTTGAGAAAAAATGAGGTGAGCATGTTTGGTAAATCATTCTGTATACAAACATATCTATATATCTACACACACTCCGAATAAACAGTCGCTCCGTTCGGTTTTTGGAACGATATCGTTAATTTGTCATCCGAAGTTGAAAATCCATCGGCCCAAAAACAGGAACTGATTAGCATATAATTTAAATTGTCAGCCTGTATTTGTGTTTCCTTACTGCCGGCGTAGCACCCTCCCCGTCCCCCGCTCAGCGTTGTCCCGTCGATATATATATATATATATATGTGTGTACGTGTATATATATATTCTGTACCTATATATATATACCCTCGTTACCCCCGCTCGCACCGCGTCGACTTCCAATCTCTATATCTCGCTCTAAAATGACATTCAAGACGCGTGTACAAGGGTCTCTTGGGGAGTTAGGGATATCTTCTGATCGTGGACTTTCGCTGCGAGCAAATTCAATTTCCGGTCCGAATCAGATACCATGTGCAGCTTTTACCTATCGGTCGCAAAACCCGCAGTCCTTACATACATCCTTTCCCGTCGTCCCGACCAATATATATATATGTAGATAGATATATAATACTCCACATTCTAAATCGGACATTTTGCTCACAGAACCGTGATCACACGATACCCTTCTCTGATATGTTATGTCGTGTAAATACGTATTCTTGCGGCAGTCCTTGTTCTATTTACGAACGAGTTTCCAAAGTGTTAGAAATAATAACATAATATCCTTATATCTAATATATATATACTATATGGTATATATGCAACATCCACGCATTGCTATAATAATATACAATATAGTATATTATATTATAATAATAATGGGTTAGATATGTACAATGTATAATATGAGATATATTATGGTTTTTTTTTTATATTTATGAATAATAACAGCTGTATAACCTATACACGTGTTCACAAAAGTTATTAATTTCTTAATTTGGTTTATCTGTACCTTTAGAATTTAGGTCAAACATAAGATGGAGATGGAAAGTTATGGACTATATTATACAGGTATAATATTATATAAATACGTATTATAAAGTTATAATAAATGTTTTCTTAATTGTAATTTAGTAGATTGTTTCACAAGAAAGTTAAGTACATCATTTCAATATGTAGCTTATATAATATATATATATATATATGGTTAGTGATTTCTTGTGAACCAGTAAATAATGTCTTATACTTTTCTATTTAATAATATTATTTGATTTTAGTTATATTTGACTTCAATAAAATCGAATAAAAGGTATACCTGATCAATAATATTTCACCTATGTATACTTTTTTTTTAATGTTTGGTCGATTGGATAGTAATTATTTAAGTATTCTAATTTATAACCAATAATAATATGTACTTCCAATATTCTAGTACTCTATACATAGCTTACAATTTACAATTTAAATACACAAAAATTGTAACTTTCACACTATACGTATTTTTAGATTCTGAGCGAAGCGATATACATTATTGATTTTACAACCATTTGTGTGTTTTTTTTTTGTGTGTGTGTGTCTGTCATCACCTTTTATGACTGTAAAAATGGTTAGATTTTCTTCAACAGTCTGATAGTACAGTGAATCTAGTTGGTAGTTTGAGAAGTCGAAATAATGCTTCGAATATCGTTGGTGCATTGGGGAGGTCAATTTTTAAAATTCCCAGTACTTTTCAAAAGCGCCAAGAAAAACAAAAGAAAAATTAAGGAAAAACGGGAATTTTTACGCAAAATTGATTTTTCAGAAAATTGAATTTGGTTTTTGGTGTAACTTTAAAACAAATGACCGTATATACATGAAATTTCAACTGGTTGTTTATATTTGAATTTTCTATACACAATAACTTTTTCAAAATATTTTGATTTATTTTGAACTGTTTAGGGACATTTTCATTTTTCATTTTTTTTTTAGTTTTTTTTCTAGAAATATCAATAAAATTTTATATGTTGGTTAAAAAAACTTGAAAATTTAATAGAAGGTTCCTAGTATATTGTTTCAAAGGCAGATAAAAAATATTAAAAATCGTTAGTCACAGTTTTTTTTTATAAGCATTTAAAGTTCAAAAATTGACAAAATATGGA
>WHPZ01561803.1:0-14134 GCA_016617965.1 Macrosiphum rosae
TTGGTTAAAAGTTCAATATTGGTTGGGAGAAAAATTCGTTTAACTATCCTACAGCTTAGTTGTTGATTAAACTAGTTGTGTGGAAACACTCGATACATTTTTATATTTAATTTTATGTTCTAAAATAAATGCAATTTTTCAATATTCATACTTATACCTATTAAAAATTTAAAAATGATGATAACATACACGATATCACTGAATATTAAAATATGATGTCAGTGTTAATCTGCGGATCTGATTTAGAAATTTCAATTTGACATGTCAAAATCAAACTTATTACCAACAACTTACCATTTTTGATCATTTTGGTTAAAAGTTCAATATTGGTTGGAAGAAAAATTCGTTTAACTATCCTACAGCTTAGTTGTTGATTTAAACTAGTTGTGTGGAAACACTCGATACATTTTATATATTTATCTTCTGAAATAAAGACCATTTCATTATTCAAAAATACCTTCTTAAAAATGATGATAAAATACACGATTTCACTGAATGTTAAATGATGCCAGTGTTAATCTGCGGATCTGATTAAAGATTTTAAAATCTTAAAATATTAATCAAACATATTAATAACTTTTTTGATTACTTCTGTTAAACTTAAAAAGTTAAAGTTATGTGTTTTGAACTTTTTTCAATTATTTGATGCAGATATTGATATTATGTTTTAGCTGCTGAAGATACTCCACAATTATATATGGCTTGTGGTCGAGGTTCAAGATCTACCTTAAGAGTTTTAAGGCATGGGCTTGAAGTTTCAGAAATGGCAGTATCTGAACTACCTGGAAGTCCAAATGCAGTATGGACCGTAAAAAGAAGAGCGGATGGTAAGATTTTAAACATTAATTTTTAACCCAAAATAGTATACAAAACTTTGGATTAGTATTTATTTTTAATTTTATACTTAAACTTAAAAAGTTAATGTATTTAAGTATTAGGGTGTACCAATACTTAATTTGTTTGCTTTATCTTTCATTTATAATTAGGTAGGTACTTAGGTTATTAATAAATTATCTTAAAACCTCCCAAAATGTCCACTCTTATATTTGAATATTCTTATAAAATCTTAAAATCCAATCGTATATTAATGCGCTGGTGAATAGATTATAAAATCTATCAAACATCAGTTCGTTTATTTTTCAGGTATTGAATCACCGTAGTGGCTCTGAATCAAATAGGTAAGTTTTAGAGTTGGACGGGAGTGATTGAAGAAATCCATTTATAAAATAAGAACACTTCCTCAGCTGAAATAATTAAAGAAAAACGAGTTTCTTAATTTATGTTGTAAGATAAATTATAAACTGACAAGAAAATACTGGTGTATAATATTTTCACTGTTTCAGCATCTTGATGTTAATGGGATGAGTCCTAATATTGGACATTCCAACACTAAACAATCAACTAGTTGTCTACTATTGATCACAACATAGTTTAACTTATTTTGATAAAATACAACTTCAAGTCTCCAAAAGTTTTTACTGTATTGATTCTGATTTTTGAATAATTTAATGATATAATATATTTAATAACCTTTCTTTTATATTTCTGATAAATCAACTTTTTTCAATACTAGCCAACTTTTTATTTTGTTTCTTAAGAGATCATAGTTAAATTGTTTTACATTTTGTTTTCCTTTTTGATCCAAAACTTATCCATCTACCAACATTTGAATTAATATTTTTTTATAATTTTTTTTGTTTTCATTCTTTCAGAAAATTTTGATGCCTATATCATTGTGTCTTTCTCGAATGCCACTCTAGTATTGTCTATTGGAGAAACTGTGGAAGAAGTTTCGGATTCAGGTTTCTTAGGAACTACGCCAACACTATCTTGTTCTCCATTAGGTGATGATGCTGTTGTACAGATATATCCTAACGGTGTGCGCCATATACGTTCCGACAAACGAATGCACGATTGGAAAGCCCCTGAAAAAAAGAAGATTGTTAAGTGTGCAGCTAATCAACGACAAGTTGTAATTGCCCTTGGTGGTGGTGAACTTGTTTATTTTGAAATGGATCCGGTAAATAAATTATCTATTATTGTTGGAAGAACTTCTAGTGATGGGCGTTTTAAATCGAAATGAAAAAATCTATTTTTTGTAAAATCGATTTTACAAGCGTTCATTTTTTTTTTTAACTACTACATGGTGCGTTTTGACCTGTTCTGGCTCTCCCTCGTTAGGGATGGGAAATATAAATCAGTTGGGTGAATTGATTCACTTGATTCAATTCAATTTCAAAAAAATATTTAGTACAATTACCTTCATTAACATGTTCAAGAAAATGTGACCAATTCAAAATTACCCAAAAATAAGAGAAAATCGGCCAAAAAAAAATTAATCGATCCAGAATCAATTTTAAAATCGATTAATCAACCAAAAAATTAACATCGCCCATCACTAAATAAAACACAGTATACCCTACAATAATTCATGTGTATACCATAAAATAATCACATAATTTACTGATAGTTATGCCCATAATGACTGTAAAAAATTAAACAATTTAGGTATACAAATATATTATGAATTTTAGTATGACCATTTAGGCTATTGTATATTTATTAATTTAATTGCATCATTAATAATATGAAATATTAAATTTAATGAAATGTTTCAAATAAATTATTTTAAAAGATGCTAAAAAAAAATAACAAATATGTCGCCTTCTAAAAGCCGATACATGCTCATTGAAGTGAACCATGTTTGTACATTTACCATACAATCAAAAATTGTACAATTACATTTAAAAAAATTGAGGTCATGTGCATTATACATTTGAATTATTTATTTTAAATTGGATAATTACAAAAATTTATAAAATTGATGCTAGATAAAATAGCAAATATGTCGCCTTCTAATAGCCGATACATGCTCATTGAAGTGAACCATGTTTACACATTTTTTTTTGCTTTTTGATATTATGTTTGATTCTTAAATATTTTATTGTATATAATATTAGTGATAATTGACATATTTATCTCTAGACTGGACATTTAAATGAACATAAAGATCGTAAAGAAATGAATTCTGATGTTCTTTGTATGGCATTAGCAAATGCCCCTTCTGGAGAACAGATGTCACGATTTTTAGCTGTTGGTTTGACTGATGAAACTGTCCGCATCATTTCTTTAGATACTACAGTAAGTTTTTATTTTGTTCTTGTTTCTAATATTGTAATATTAAATATTAATTTTGTATTTAAAGGACTGTTTAGTACAACTAAAAATGCAAGCTATACCGGCCATGCCAGAATCGTTATGTATTGTAGAAATGGGCGCTAGTGATGGCGGTTCTTCAGATGAACCAGCAATGAATTCACTTTCAATGCTGTATTTGAACATTGGTTTACAAAATGGTGTTTTACTTCGTACAGTACTGGATGGTGTTACTGGAGAAATGGCTGATACTCGAGCCCGTTACTTGGGAGGCAAACCTGTAAAACTATTTAAAATCAGAACCAGGGGAAATGAAGCAGTAAGTTGTAGTACCTTTAACAAATTATGATTTACAAGACGTGTTGTTTTAATCTTGTTCATATTTTTTTTATAGGTACTTGCCATGTCAAGTAGATCATGGCTCAGTTATTATTACCAAAATCGTTTTCATCTTACTCCATTGTCATATGAAAGTTTGGAATATGCATCTGGTTTCTCTTCTGAACAGTGTCCCGAAGGCATAGTTGCTATATCTGGTAATACCTTGCGCATTTTGGCATTAGAAAAATTAGGTGCTGTTTTCAACCAAGTTTCATTCCCGGTTGAATATACGCCCAGAAAGTTTGTTATTCACCCTGATTCTGCTCATTTAATTGTGGTTGAAACTGAACACAATGCATATACTGAGCAAACCAAAAAACAGAGGCGGATACAAATGGCAGAAGAAATGCAGGAAGCTGCTGGAGAGGAAGAACAAGAATTAGCCAAGGAAATGGCTGAAGCTTTTTTGAATGAAGATTTACCAGAAAATATTTTTGGTGCTCCTAAAGCTGGTCCTGGAATGTGGGCATCATTAGTCAGATTGTTTAATCCAGTTCAAGGCATAACAGAAGCTGTTTATAGGTTCCCTCAGAATGAAGCAGTAATGAGGTTTATATTTAATTTTAATATGTTAAATTAATATGTTTAAATATTCATGGTTTTTTTTCTTGTTGATTAATCTCTTTGTATTTTGCAGTGTTGCTCTAGTACGTTTTTCAAGTTATCCAGATTCACAGTTTGTTCTTTTTGGTGTTGCAAATGAACTTCACCTGAACCCAAGACATGTTACCTGTGGATACATTTACACTTATAAGTAAGTTAAAATGAATGTTTTAAAACAAATTAAAATATCTAAATAAATATATCAGATTTTACTTAACAATAACATTGTTCTATTATTCTTGGTTAATATTTATTTTTATATTACATATTGTTGTTTTCAGAGTTAACCCAACGTGCACTTCTTTGGAACTGGTCCATAAGACTACTGTTGATAATGTACCAACTGCAATATGTGGATTCCAGGGACGTGTGATAATTGGTATTGGTAGAATTTTACGACTTTACGATATTGGTAAAAAGAAACTCTTACGGAAATGTGAAAATAAAGTAAATAAATATTTATGAATTATTATACTACTTTGTTAAATATTTATTAAATTGTTACTATCTTACAGCAAATTCCATTATTAATAATGGGAATTCGTGTTATGGGCTGTAGAATATATGTGAGTGATGTTCAAGAAAGTGTATATATGGTTCGATATAAGCGTAATGAAAATCAATTAATTATTTTTGCTGATGATACACAACCTAGATATATTACTGCTATGGAAATACTTGATTACAATACAGTTGCCACAGCTGACAAATGTGGAAATATTTCAGTGGTACGTTTTTTAAATTTGTACTTCAATACAAGTATGAAATATAATATGTTAATATAATTTATATTTCTATCATATTGGTTTTTTGTATCCTTTGTTTGTTTGTTTTTAATTTAATTTGATAAATATAAAAAAAAATGTCTGAGATGATGTTAATATCTCGCACACGTTAGACTTATGAGTTATAAATGATTAATTTTTATTATGACTGATCAGACAATTTTATAAAAATTAATTTATTAGTTTATATTAATTTAATAACTTAATAGAAATTAAACCATATTAATTCATGTAAAAAGTGAAAGGAAAAAAATATTAATTTAAGCTTAAACAATTTTAGGTTCGCTTAGCTTCATCAATATCCGATGAAGTTGATGATGATCCAACAGGTAATAAAAGCCTGTGGGATCGTGGTTTACTTAATGGAGCTTCCCAAAAAGCTGATTTCATTGTGAATTTCCATATTGGGGAAATTTGTACTTCAATACAAGTATGTAATATAATATGTTAATTTAATTTAAAAATATCCATATAATTTGTATTTCTATTTTTTGTACCGTTCGTTTGTCTTTAATTTACTATTTAATTTGATAAATATAAAAAAAATTGTTTGAGATGATGTTAATATTTCGCACACGTTAGACTTATGAGTTGTAAATGATTAATTTTTATGATGGCTGATCAGACAATTTTATAAAAATTAAATTATTAGTATATATTAATTAATAGATTTGATAATACAATATTTATAATCTGTATTATTTATTTTAAATAAACAAATTCGTTAATAAAAGACATAGTCTTGAAACCAATTTAACTGTCTTAGAATTAGACCGTCCATTCACACTACATAATAAATTATATTATTGAGTATTTAAATTTTGGTTTTTTAATTGAAGATTAAGCTTATCTTTAACTTACATGCTCTAACTATTTATCAATAATTACTAATAGGTTAAGGCTGGTTCTTACAATATACGGTAAAGTGTCGGTTAGCGCTAACCGACACTTAACCGGCCGAATTCTGCCGGTAAAAATTTCTGTTATCATTCGGTTAGCTTAACCGACACTTTACCGGACATTGTAAGAACGGCCCTAAGTCTGTATAAAATTGAAAAAAAAAAAATGATCGCTGTTTTTAATTTGATGAATTTTAATGTAATATCTCTAATGATATAATGTTTATCATTTATATCTAAAATAAATTACAATCATATTCCTAACAATTCAAGTTTTGAATTAATATCAGAATATGTATTCATTAGTATTTGTTAATAATAAGTATTTCTATTTTTGTTTTAGAAAGCTACATTGATACCGGGTGGTTCTGAGTCTCTAGTTTATGCTACTGTGACTGGTACCATTGGTGTTCTCGTGCCATTTACTGCTCATGAAGAACAAGACTTTTTCCAGCATCTTGAAATGCACATGCGATCTGAGAATCCACCACTTTGTGGAAGAGATCATTTATCATATCGATCCTATTATTTCCCTGTAAAAGTAAGTGAATTAATTAACAATTTTTTTTTACAATAATTAGTAACTGATTTTCTCTTTTTAATGTAGAATGTTTGTGATGGTGACCTTTGTGAACAATATAATTCTATTGATATTGCAAAACAGAAAAGCATTGCAGCAGATCTTGACAAAACACCTGCTGAAGTGTCTAAAAGACTTGAAGACATTAGGACAAGATACGCATTTTAATTTATTTCTTACCTTAGTTTTTTGTATTATATTTATTTTAAACAATTTGATATGTAATTAATTATATTTTTATTTAATAAGTTGTTCAGTTCAAATTTAATTAACAAAATGCCTAACTTTGTTAAAATAAGTTCCTGGTCCCCAAGCACAGTGTGTCATGTTGAATACTTTTTATGTGTAATAGATCTATTCATAAGACCATGATATTGTTTTAGCATCATGTATTACTGAGTTCACCAAATAGTTTAGTAAATAATTTTTTGACTAAATAATTTTTCTTTGTCCTTTTTAATCTTTATCAAAAATTATTAAATTCTTTTAATTTTTGGAGGTAAATATTTATGCATATTCCTTGTAATTATATCCTAATCAATAAGTTGTTATATATTCTCGTTATGCAAATTTTATTGTACTCTTTCACCCCCCTTCTAATTTCTTCCCAAGTCAAGCACTGGATACAGCCTTGAAGGTGATTAGGGGTATTGATTGTTTTAATTGAATATTAAAGAGGAAGAATTTGAGCATAGGCAGGAATCTATTAAAATTTCAGGGGGGACTAACATTTTCAACATCAATCCAATGGAACTCAACTTTGATCTCGAACAACTAAAAACTTTTTTTTTGTGGGGGGGAAGCCTCCTAAGATTTGCGTCTATAAACTTGAGGTAATATTGTCATATGAATAGTAGTAGAAACTTGTCTCAAGTGATGACAGGAAGAAGGGTGATGGGTACTATTTTAACTAATGTATAACCATCCTGATTAACGAATAATAAAATGTCTAGCACGCTCATTAGTTGTCGGAAGGAGGTGTGATGCATCGTCTTTGAAAGGAAGGTACCCCATGGCCCATACACAACAGGAACAATGCTGCGCTGGCGGTTTATTCCTTATTTAAAGACTGTTGAACGAACATTGGTGTTGTATTATACACTGAAAATAACAGTTTTAAAGTTCTAATAGGTTAATTTAAAACTCATCTATAACTGGTGAAAATTATTCTTCAACATTTGGAGTTATTAAGAATAAATAAATAAATAGAAGTAGAGACCGGAGCATGTGACGTGAATACAAAAACTAGGCCAATGGTAATTGGTTTGCAAAAAGAAAATATTGCATAAAAAGGACCTCGTCTATGTGTGTGGTTTGTCTTGTGCGCGAATAAATTTAGTGCATTAAAACAGGGTTAATGCCACTAAGGGTAGGTTTTTAATTAACTTTTAATGAAGAATCTTTTGGAATTTCGTCGAGCGACGAGTATATTACTCAGTAATATAATAATGTAATATTATATTATTGTAAACTCGGGGCCGGGAGACACTCAGAGACAAAGACCACCACGTATAAGGTCTGGTCCCCGCGGGCTGTACGACTGAAGGGGCGCCCACGCGGTATTTTCATCGACCGCCACCGCGTGCTCTCTCCGTTCCCATGGCGATCCTCTGGGCTCGCTTTAGCCGGAAAGTGAATGCTCATAAATGTTTCGTATATGTTGCACCGTATACAGGTAAGTCGTATAGCCGTACAGGTAGATGTTGTTGATACGCGCGATCGTGCTAGGCGATCTCTGTTCTCGCAGCGGATGCGCGTTCGTTTAACGATGATATATTATGTATATATCATTTACGTCTATTGTTGTAGGTACCTATACCTAGTGTCCTAGTACCTACCCACTTATACTTATTCTCGATACCTACATATATTTTAATTTTATCTGCGTTGAAGCCTCCCGGGTAATAATCGCAGAGTAGGTTGGGTTAGGTCTGTAGTTCTGTGGTTCTGTAGTTCTGTGTAATAATATCATACGATGAGCGCGCACTAGCTGTTACGTGTTGTTAGTCAGTCTGTCGGACAAAAGTTATAAAATATACTTCATTACCTAATACCTATCATAGACGTAACTTGCGAAATTTTCTGTGGGGGGGGGCCTAAAATTGTATCAGTAGCAAAGACCCTGATAATTTATATTTTAAACTAAAATATTACCTATTAAAAAACTGGGGTGGGCCAAGTCCCCTAATTGCGCTTATGATACTTATATCTAGTCTTTTGATAAAATGATAATGGTAGATCATAGATAATATAAGGTATCAACTATCAATCATTTTTACCTTTGGAAATCGGGGCTGACTTTACAGTTTATAATAGGATTTTTTGAATATTTTTCCTACTGAGTATACGATATTAGCATAATATATATATTAAAGGGCGATACACTTTTCGACCGAAATCGTATCCTTTCATTTTCGGCCCAACCAAAAAGTTTAATATATACTTTATTTTATTTATTTAGTAATAATATAGATACTAAAACCTATTTAGTTGTCATTGATTATTTGATAATAATCAATTATTTATTTTAATTGATTAACAATAAATAGATACATTTTATACAAGGCTAAATAAGTATTATTTGTACTATCTATTTTATATTGGATATAAAATCATTATTATCCTTAGTATAGGCACATACATAGATATAAAGTAGGTACCTATAGTATTAATTCTGAAACTTCCAATCACCATTGGACCTAGGTACTCGTTTTTGTTGATTTAGACGTATCGACATTAAAAAAAAAAACTACAATTTACAATAAAAAAATTATCTTTTTACTGTTTTGTTTGAAAAAAAAAAGAAGTTTCTATCTCCTCAGGACGTGAGGACACGCCTTAAATGTTATAGAAAAATCCATGTAGGTGGGTGGATCTATCTATAAATGTTATTAAGTATATTATATTGCTAACTAAAATATTTAAAAAAAAAAAAAACGGAATTTGAATAACTTCTGCGTGAATTGAGAATAAAAGGGAGAGAGCATGCTTGGCGAACAACATCACCCTGTGTGTTATTAAATTCAAGGCCCCGGCTCAATAAACCCACGCGATTTCACCGTCGTTGTTGGTCCTGCGGGAATAGATATCTGCAGGGGACAACAATAATTTTTGTTAAATTTCTTCTCCGGAGATGGGTACCACGCACGAGACGTGCTTTACGTAGATCACTTCGATTTTCGAATTGAAATATTTTATTTGCGTCCGCTTGACTTGCCTCTATATAGACCATAGTGAAAGAGAAATGACCCACAAGGGTGCGTCTCCTGTATGCAATAGTAACGGAGGCAAAATAAAAAAAAATATCCGCGAACAAATGAATAGAATAATTTGAACAAAGTTTAAATTTGTTTGTTGAAAACTTCTATCTTGGAATATTATATTTTTAACTTCAAGACACAATGCAGTAGGTATTTACGTGTTTCATTGCCCGCCAGGCAAATACGACTTCCATTAACCAAATGGTACCTAATATTATTGTCAACAATCTAAAGATTACATTGTAATCATGTTATTCTTCTTTTTTTCTTGGGGGAGGGGGGGGGGTTAATAATGTGTTTACATAGAGTTCAGTACTTATTAGAGTTGGGTTTACACTTCTAGTGTCTTCATATAATTTATATTTATTTATATCAAAGCAACAGGTATTATTATAATATTATATATTATGTATTTATGTACATGCACAGCATTCATACCTATGTTATTAATTGTGTGTGTTAACCTTAACTGTTAATAGGTGGATACCGCTTCGCGTTATTATCCCTATTGATTTTTATTTTAAACAAAATGTTGCATTTTTATGATGATGCTGTCTCCGTGATACAATTAGGTATTTAGTTTTGTCCTCGTTGACGCTGAGCCCTATACTTTTTCCTTCCTCTATAAGTTTTTTGCAGTGTTTCTTACCTGGTCTTCTGTTTCACCCATAATTATTAGATGGTCTGCATACGCTACTATCACCTTGTTTTGTTCTCAAATCCTCAAACCTATGCGCTGTCTTTTTGAACTTTCCTTAGTACTGATTCCAGGGCAATGTTGAAAAGTATGGGTGATAATGCATCCCCTTAGTCTAGGGCATAGCATCTCCTCTTTTATGTATCGGGCATAGTATTCACATATTCTATGTTGATGGTATTGCCTCCTCTTTCCATATTTTGTCAACCAAATTGTTTTATTTTTGTAATTATGATTTTTCCTCCTTTTTAACAGTTCTAACAATCCCATCTTCCCCCTGTGCTTTTCCATTCTTAAGCAAATTTATCGCTAGTTCAACTTCATCTACTGTAGGTTTCTCTAGGTATTGTTCAACTATAGTAATTTCTTCATATCGCTCGTTCTGGGTTGGCTGGTTAAGCATTCTTTCAAATACGTTTTTGAAATCACTTGCCACTTCTATCTTTTCTGTTATAAGTGACCCACCTTCGACTCTCATAATTGTTGACCTTGGCTTGAATCCGTTTTTAATTTCGTTAGCTTTTTCATAGAAAAGTTTCGTGTTACCTGCATAGCTATCCTCTATTTTTTCTTTTCCCACTATCTTTTCTTTTTTCTGATTGTGCGCTTTGTTTCTCTCTGTTTGATAGCTAAGATCCTATTTCTGTTTTCATTAGGACTTTTAAGTAACTCTATTCGTGCCAGATTTCTTTCAGCCATTACCCTCTTGCAGCTTTCATCAAACCATTTATTCCTAGATTTTGTATTTTCTTCATATCCTAGGATTTAACTTGCCACTTTCCTTATTATACTATGTGTGCTATCCCAAATTTCATCTAAATTCTCTGTTTCTTCTATCAATTGCAATGCTTTTGTTAGTATTTTTTTGTACTGTTCTTCCATTGAATGTTTTTTTTAGAGATTCAGTGTTCACTCTTTTGGGCAGTGCTGTTTGTTTTTGTCTTTCCACTGACAGTCTGATTTTGACTAGAAAATGATCAGATATTGCACTACTTCCCTTCATACTCCGAACGTCTGTAATCCATCTCCTAGTTATTTTTTCTACTGCGACATGGTGTATTTGATAATTTGTCAGACCAGATGGTGACACCCATGTTTGTTTGTGCGGGAATGTTGTGCTGATCACTATCATATTCCTTGTCATAGCCAAATTAATTAGCTTAGTTCCATTACCATTTGTCTTTTCATGCAAGCTATGTTCTCCGATCGTTGGTCTATATATTAGTTCTTGTCCTATTTTTGCATTGAAATCCCCTACTAGAAACTTTACTTTATTCATTGGTTTATGGTCATACACTACATCTACTCTATCATAGAATATGTTTTTTATCTCATCGTCCTTATCTTCGGTTGGTGCGTAGCGGTTGACTATAACTATATGGGCCCATTTGGATTATATTTCAATACAACATATGCTATCATTGATTGCCTCAAATTTTTTAACTTTCGTTAGTATCCTATCATTTACATTTATATACCTATATAAATATATAATAATTGATTGATTGATATCAAACTGTATGTAGGTAACAGAAAACAGTTTAAAACGTAATATTTAAAAAATAAAAAATGCAATACTAGGTATAATGTGTCTATATGTCAGACCCAGACCATAGATTATTTATTATACCTATATATCATATACCTATATCATATATTATGAAAACATATTACACTATACAGTTTAAAAATACTATATACATAGTGTATACAAATAACAAATATACAATATTGGTATACATGTATATTTAATGAATGTCCAGAGCTCCAGACGCGGAATTATGACTGTGGATATGTTGGGGAAATTTTATTTGACGATGAATTTAAGGCATAAATATTATTTTTAAAACCATATAATAAGTAATAATCCGCTTATATTTTTCTGTAGAAGTTTAGTCAGTTTAGAACACGGTTTTTTTATGGAATTGCAATAGATGTTAATATGCTATCAAAGATGAGTTGCATATTATACTTGTGTGTACCTATATCCCCTTCGATGGGTACATATAGTACCTACTATATAATAATATATGACATTTAACAAAGTATAATTATACTTAATAATTGATTTAACATTTTCCTAGTAGCTTGCAAGAAAATCTGAAGGAAAAGACTGAACAACAATATGCGATCGGACACCAGCTATTTCTGAGAATGAAATTATTTAGAAATACCTACTTTTTACATTAATATAATATTTACTAGCAGACATTAAATTATTGTCCTCGTTGTCACGAAGTACGAATACGTCAACAAATTGATATCTGTAATTTTTTCGTTGGTAGGTACGTCTCGGTATTAATACAACATTTAGAATGAAAAATATTAATGAAAAACGGAGTTATGTCTGAAGTGACTCAGGGGCCAGGGCCATACTTGACCTCGAAACGGGCGCATCAAACTGATATCAAAATTACATTTATTATTTTATACTTATTCCGATTGACGTTTATAGTAAAATAAATACTAAAACACTATTTTAACGGTCCCTGCAATGTCACATCAGCGGTCGGCATTATGTATTGTTAATTCTTTAAAACGTAAACGCTAATATTTTCTTTAAAAGTTTTAACGATTTTGGAAATATGTTTTAAAAAAAATTTCAAATCATTAGGTGCTAAATAATATTTTATTTTTTATACTTGACTTTTTTATTTTATTGAATTCACAGCATACACTTTTAGTTTAATATTTAAAAGCAGAATATTTTTCTGAGAATTTCAGTATAATATAATAATCGAATTACAAACGAGTTTATCTTGACTCCTAGTGAACTAGTTATACCTTAGTATTTAAAGATTAGACGAGGAGAGTGAAGTAGCGTAGGGCAGCCTAAATACCAAAATATTGGTAATATGAAATTAAAAATATTTGCCTGTCATCATCATTCAGTAAAAAGTAAAATCATAATAATTATTACTTTTAAAATACCTAGTTTATAATAATGGTTTCAAATCATCGAAATAACAAATTTCCAAAAACTATACGCCTTATTCAGCAAATTAGTGTTTATGTTAAATTTTTAAAAGAAACACCCTATACAGTGTATAAAATATAATCGCATTTAATTATATTTGAAACTAATATTGAAATATAATATATAACGAAGTACTAACTCACGCCAGTGGTGCAATCAGGAGGGTGCCCCCCCCCCCTTGGCACGTGTAATAGTAGGTATATTAAAAGATAGGTACCTATATTGTTTATATAATTAAGATAGATGATATATTTTGTCAGATAAATATGAAAAATTCCTGGTTGACTCACGCACTTACTTTGAGTTACTCCTAACAAACAACAAACCTGTAAATTGTATTCATCTTATATTCTTATTCAATGATACTAATTTCTAATTAAAATAAGTTCTAAGTTTTATTTTTAACCGTATTTCAGATGAATACATATTCAAATTTAATCTCAGTTATGAACTTATAATATCCATATACGAACAATATATAGCAATATTTAAGGAGATTTATTTAAAATATAAGTGAATGATTTTATTACTACAACATATAAACATATTATTATTATTATTACATATTTTGTAGAATCGCTTACATATATTGTTATATAACAATAAAATATGTATTAATGTGTTTGATAAAAAATACAAAGGGTGTTTACGCGTTGTTGTGCACAATGCCTACCTATGTATAATATAGTTACAGAGTCAACGAAACGTTTTATAATCAATGCGCAGTTGTGTAAAAAATTTAGTTCACAGGTAAAAACCACCCACGGAGCATTAAATCTGATTCAGGCGTAAGAAT
>WHPZ01561811.1:0-12135 GCA_016617965.1 Macrosiphum rosae
TAAATATAATTATATAAATATTAAATACATAATAATATAACATATTATATAACATATGATAATAATAAACAAAATTGGTTATTTAAAAATTAGTTTTAATTGGTTACTTGTGTATAAGGGAAAAAGAAAAATGATTTATCCCCCCAAGCAAAATTTCTGGGTGCGCGCCTGGACCTAAAACACAACAAATTTGTGTTTTTTAGTTCCAATTTTGTGTAGTAAGTTTTAATGTTAGAATGAATTGACCTATTGGCTATTATCAAACTAAAAAGTAAAATATAAGAACATTTCTTGTATTTTATTTTGGGTTTTTAACGATATTTTAATCTGTAAACGAGCCATGCGATTTTGTACATAGGCCATAAGTACTAATAAGTAATAACTATTGCTTAAAAATTAAAATATAAAATCCTACGAGAAAACACATAAATATTCTTATCTTTAAGTTTGATAAATTCACTCTAATATTAAAGTTGACCAATCAACATTTGAACCGTTTAACCAAAATTTCTTATATAAAAAAAAAAATTATTGTAAGGAGGTAGGTATACCTACGTTTGTAAGACGGAGACAACACAATATGTGTCAATATTTTGATTTAAAAATGTCATAATTTATTATACAATATAATATTCAAGCATATTATTATATTGTATACAGCTTACTACTATTGTACTAAATGTTGGATTAGGTAAGCGTAAATCATCAACTCAATAAGCATCAACACGAGTCAAGAGGTGCTAGATGTCAAGATGAATACAAATTAAAATCAAGACATGTGTTTGTGTACAAAAATGTCATACATTAATATATTATGTAGGTAGGTAAAAGTAAAATATATTATAGAAATAAAAAAAGTCGCTCTGCTGTACAGTACTAGGTTACTATATAGTGGGTGGGTCGCTTTAATTGATGGTGTTAAATTTGAATGTTTAAAATAATATAAAGAAATATTCAACTCAACATGTGGGGGTAAGATGACGAATTAAAAATGAAGCGTCATTTTTCCCCGCTGAAAATTCTTCACCTTTATCCTCGAGCTATTTTTATTAACAAAACGTTCATCATGAACCAAACCTATTGTAAAAGAAATAGGTCTCCGATGAATCAGTAGGTATTGAGTTGTACTTTTAAAATATTATATAGTAAACAAGTTGAAAAACTTACCGTGGTCTGCTGATATTCTGCGTTTTGACGTTAAAAAATTTCACTAAAATACACTGTAAATGAAATGTTTATCATAGTTAGCTTCAACGTCAATATACGCAACTATATTTTATGCCATAGAGTACCTAACATATTATTAAAATTATATGGAGGTATATGCACGCCGGGACCATAGACCTCATACAGTTATACGTATAAGGTATAAATACAGATATTAAAAATTATTAATTAATTAATAATCTATTATTAATTAATTGTTATTATTATTAGTTTATAATCTTTTTTATGTGGGTATAAGTACTTATACGTATGGCAGGGACGTGCTGCTATCTGTGATAAACTGTGAGAAATACTGAATTCGTCATCTATCCCCATTCGTCATCTTACCCAGCTTTCCCCTACACAAGATGTAATAGATTTATTTAGACTAGACATATCACTTGAAAATATTTGAACTGAATATTATACACAATTTCAAAAATTATTTCTACCGTTCCACTAGTTCCAGTAGTTCCTCTTACACCACAGAAAAGTCTTTCTCTGCGTTAGGTGTCGTCTACGGCCTACGGAGATAATTTGGTGTTTTTTTTAAAACTTATTGGGCCTAGTCTGCCCTATCGGCAGCCGTTACGGTTTTTTAAAACCTGTCGCCTATAAATAAGAGAATGTAAGAACGAACAATTAATCAACACTGAACACACATTTAATATAATGTTGTGACTTGCGATAATGATCCAAGAACCAATAAAGTTTCTCCTTTATACCTAAACTCAAAATTTCTTCAATATATGTACGGTTAAATAATGCTTGGATTAAACTTTTAAGTAATGCATATTGTAGTTAGACTTACTACCAAAGTATTTCTATTACTGTACTCTACGAAGTTATTTATAAGTTCGTTATGAGATAAAGTTTTACTTCAACATTTTTTCGTAACAAGATCAAAGTCGCAATTTAATAAAAGTATATTGTAATAGTGGGCCAGCCATATAACTATAATCTATATGTATAAGTACTAAACGCTATAATATAATATTAGATAGGTACACTATAGATAAAACATATAAATGACCATACATAATCTATAGCTGATAATAATTATAACTTAATAATATTTTGTATAATGGTCACTGTTTGTTACACCTCTCACTCAAAACACTCTCAAAAAAAAAATCACATCATTGTTAAATCAATACATTCATCGCTCCGCTCAGAGTTTAAAATATATGTTGCAATTATTTAAAAGACTGAAAAACATAATAAATAGTAACAATAAAACATATTCCAAAAATTTTGTATGTAAAAGAAATATTTTCGAAAACGTTAGTGTTTTCTGAAATAATGATAATGATATAATGTCTTAATAGGTTAAATGCATCACGCGTATGGGCAGTATATAATAGCATACATATTTTATGCGTTTTAGAAATGTTATCTCGTCGACGAAAGCACATTAAAATATATAAAGTGATTTTTAAAGCATGATCCTCGCCCTATTTTCATGTTTTAATTATACATTATATTCAAATTCTGATTTATGTAATTTTTAAATGTAGGGTAAGGTGGCCCCACCTAAGGACTTTTACACCTTTTAACTACATAACTCATTGTAACAGAGAATTTCTGGACACAAAATATATTTGTATTATACATAAAAATGTTATGCAACATAAAAGTTACATATTTTAGTTTATTATGTTAAAACAAATTGTGTTTTTAAAAAGTCAATTATAAAAAAAAAAAAAAAAACAAGTTTTCCTAGTAAATGAACAAATCGTCCATTAAAAATGAAAACCAACACTCCTATAGTAAATTAACACTGATTTCTACTATTATATTTTATTCTTTTTTTTACCTAGGTACTTTACAATTTTACTATATTGGCTCTACTGGTTTTGCCGTCCTACACTCGGTATACATTCGGTACGCGGATATTGGACGACGACTGCACCTATTTACATACTATAATGTCAATTTATCCACCCAATCATCCGGCACCCACCATCAATCGCTATATGATTAAATAAAGGGGCGAACCACCAAAAGTACGTACGCTATACGTTGCCACCGTCTCCCGCGCCTTATAATATTATGGTATACTATACGGCCATGCTCCCCCGCATCTAGAACCGGGTCAGATATGGGAGGCCCTAGGTCCGAATCACGCACCGTGGATGGGGAAATAAATGTACCGCCAAAAATATTTTACTTTAATGACGATATTATTTTTTCTTTGTATACCCAGCTGAATAACTTGCTGGACAAAAAAAAAAAAAAATGTTTTCTGGATCGAATTTCCTTATATAATATACTAATTATTGNCCGATCTAGAACACGGCTATAAGCGCTCGCACTTCACTGAACGATATCAGCCTTGGCATGCAGACATGAATTCTAATAATACGAATTGCTAGAGTATTCGAAAATGAAAGATTAGATATTTCGTTAATACTGTCACCATTTCGCTAGTATTCGGGCTAAAGAGATGAATTTTTAATTTTTTAGTGGTTAGGTATTTTGATTGTGAGTATATTACAAACATGTTGGAAAAAAACAATTCTTCAAACATAGCTGTCTTTTGAAAAGTATAAATCGTCGATATACGCTAAAAACCGGTTCTGTAGCAACAAACTTATAAAATAATTTTGTCCGTGTTTACTAAGTATAGGTACCTCTGTTACCTAATAATTTTTAACAAATATTTTAAATTGCCCATGTTAAACTTTAATATTACGCAAAACTGCTTAATTTTTAGTTATGTTCTCAAATAACCAAAAAAAAACTAATGGAAACCTTGTGTTTTTCGTGTTCAATTTCGTATTTTTATTTTTTTCTTATTGTATTATACAACAAAATAATAAATGTGATTTATAAAAATATAAACTTCAAATAAATTATTTAGAATGAAAATATGAATTAATATTTACAGCGTAAAAGAAGGAAATAATCAATAAAATATCTATATTTTTCTTATCAAACTGCATTTCTATGACATTCACTAACCAAATGATTGACCTCATTTTTTTAGTTTTAGCACTTTTGGCCAGCTAAAAATGGGTTTCAGACCACTGTGCGTCGGCGCCGCTATACTACTGTAAACCCAAACTAAACTGAAATAATTGTATTGTCTTCTCATTCAAAGACCATAGTAAATCGCATAATCTAATTTCATGTGTCTTGGATTTATAATCAAAATGTTCTAAACAAGCCCTGATCAGTGACCTCTCAGCTCCAAACTACACTTTTGTGTATGATAGTATAATATCTACACCTAGTATCCTCTAGAATTTATGGGGTAATTAGCACAATAAAAAAAAAATAGTTGCGATACATCTTAGTACATAAGAACAATACAATACCTATTTTAAATATTGTAAATCTACACATTTGTATTTGAATGTATGATAGTAAACATTGTGCTCTAAAACTCGCATTTTCTAGGTTTATTTGACCATTTACACACCAATAAATGTAGGTCGTAGAATAGGTATTGACAGTATAGATAATAGGTGCGATAAGATGATATTTATTATTAATAGGTTTCGGTAGTTATTTCAATAGTATAAGTTGTAATCTGTAATTATCAATAAACAGTCTATTTTCGAGCACTCTAAGCACACCTGTAAGCATAGACCTATCAACTATATGGGAACAAATTTTAAAAAAATTTACAATAAAACGAATGCAATATTATTCAATATTAGCCTCTGATTTAGTGTTTCACAATCTAAAAATGTATTATTATTTTTTATTAGGTAAGGTAATTATCTAATCATTTTGTGTAAAAAATGTCTACTCACATAAGAAATCAAGTAGAATTTAAAAAATATATAACTTTATTATACAAACATTTTAACGTGTGTAACTCAAATAATACAGTTACATACACTATCACATAATATTTATATCATAATATTTGGAACGATAAAAAACAATAATCAGTAATAACTGAAATGTATTAAAATTAAAATGCTGTTTCATTTCCACACTTTGATTATACCATCACAAGATGCAGTGACTAGAAAACATTGAGACGCCATACATGATGTGATATCCAGTATTGACCCTACATGCCCTGGTGCCGGTTGGTCAGTGGCACACGGTGGCTCCTCGTCACCTGTCATTGCTGTACTGCTAGATTTTGTGCAAACCTCTTGCACAACATTTGTACCATCGACTAATCTACACCTAATCCATTAATTGTTCTACCATTAGTATTTAATAAAATAATTTAACGTATAAAACATACTCGTAACAATACAATGAATGACCCATAACATCACTGGCAGCTGGTATAGCTATATAGGAATCACTCGGAGACCTCAAGTTCCATTTCCGTACTCTCTGGTCTGTGCCACCAGTCAACAATTCTGGACCATGATCTGTATTCATTGTATACAATGCGCACACACTGTGGTTATTAGTCTATAATACAAAGTTAGTAGTCAGTGCTTTAGTAGTTTAGAACCAATAACAAATAAGACTTTTATATAAGACTTTTAGGTATAAATCAAGTCAAATAATTATTATACTTGACTGTTTGACAGCGGTGGAGCACTACTAGCCCAAAGAGTCTGTTGTTTTGAACCACTTTCCAAATTCCACACGGTTACTTCATTGTTATCTTGCATGGCTGATATAATCCATGATGGTTCAGATGGATGTTTTATTAACCTCCTCACTCGTACGGCTAATATTGATTATCATAATTGAAATATTTAGTATTTAATATTTATGAAGCATGTTGGAAGTGTTAATTAACATTTATTACCTTTGGAATGAGCAATGGTAGCAATTGGTAACCTGAAACGTAAATCCCAACATGTATGATAACCACTACTTGTACCTAATGTTAGGCAACTTTGTCTTGTATCTAAACACATAGCTGTTATGATGCCTAAAAATAATACAAGTATATACAATTAATAGTAAAATTATGATTTTTTAATATATATTTATTATTTAATATTACTTAAAATTTACCTTGTTTTATATCATTATTAACTTTCCAAGCTAATTTTGGAGCACGGAGATCCCATCCGATAAGAGAGCCATACACTGTCGCATATACAAGTACCATTTGAGATCCAGAATCTAAATAAGATATATCAACAGCACAACCGTCTTCTTGCAAATCTAATTGTTTTATCTGCATCACACCCAACTTATTACTATTTGACTCTAAACTGTACAATTAATAAATTAAGCACAGTTTAATAATCTTAATAAAATAATATTATAATTTGAATAATTGTTACTCACTTCAGTACAACTACTGAACCAGAATGGCTAACAGTAGCTAATGACTGATTGTTTCTACATGTTGTCATACCATATAACGCTCCGTTTTGATGATTGTATACTTGTTTAGACCGATTAGCAATGTTCTTGCCTTCCATTTTCACACAGTCCCATACACGTACATAACTATCGGAAGAACAACTTGCAAAAAATGATGAATTTGGAATTGTCACCAACCTGGAAAAATATTAAGTGATACATCGAGAAAAATTAATTTACAATACTTGATTCATCATCTATATTTAAATAGAAATTACTTTTTACTAAATGGTTTTTATAAGACGTAAATTTATTTCCTATTATATAACCTGTTTACTCCAGACTTATGTTCATGCAGATGAGCTACCAACTGAGAACGAAGTCTCCAACCAGGTGGGGGTAGTCTTGGTTTCCATACTTCTTGTTCAGCCCATTCATGACGTCTCATTGTCATTTCATGGCACTCTTGGCGATGTGATATCAGCTTGCGTAGTTCCAGTTTACATGGTGCGTAACGGTCTACCAACAAAAATACAGCATTTAAAATTCTAAATTTCTATTATTAATTTTAATTACAATGCTTACAGTGTATATATGACATATCAGTAGGTCCTTCGATACTATGAGACGGAGATGGTTGAACATCAGATGTGTAAGAACCACCAATAGGTGACCTAAGTACAAATATACTAATATAGTAAGTATAATATTTATGAGGCTAAAAATAGTCTATTACGGATTTCGAGAAGAATGCATTTGCTTAGAAGACGACAACTCTGGACCGCCAAACATACATTTCCACTCATCGTTCATATTGGAAACTGACTGATCATCTATGCCTCTTCGCCTATTTGCTAATGGAATAGGATCTTGAAGTTTTGAATGTTGTGATCGTGCCAATGCTATAGAATAGCAGTGCACATTGAGTTTTGTGTCTCCAATATTTATCTGATAAAAAATTAAATAAGAATATACGAAATAAAAAAAATAGGTAAATTAGTAAAATGTCTTACTTTTCCTTTAGTATTATATTTGTTGTCAAATGCTAATTGTTTGTGGACTTTCAATATATGTTTAGATAGTGCCAACAATTGATCTTCTACTATTTCAGTCATCCCTTCAGACTCCAGTTTCCTAATCAACTAAAATATATAAATTAAAATAATAATATAAAATTATTAATTAATGACAATGAATAATTTATATTTTACATTTCTTAATGCACTATTTTGATGCATTGATTGTGTAACACTTGTTAAAGGTATATGACCAGTGTTGGCGATGGTCCTGGCTTTTTTTCGTTCACCCAATATATCCACTAATGTTTCAAGAATTGAACACTTAACAACTGTATCATAAATATTTCGTGGTAAAGGGTCTTTTAAAGTATTCAATACTAATTCTTCTCTATCTACTAATATAATTGAATGCTTCAAATAAGGTTTCATTACAGGCAATATTTTGCACTGAACGTCTACATCATCTAACATCCGTGCTGTAGCACTAAAACAACCCACAGTAGCCTACAATAAATAAAATAATAAATTAACATACAAACAAAATATTCCTGCACGTTTCTGAAATAACAGTGATGATCATACACACAAAATATTAAATACACATTTAAACTTACCTGTCTTATCCATAAATTTGGATGGATGAGAAAACAAGAAATATCCCTAATTAATTGATAAAGGGCAGTTTTTTGAAGCAAGCGTTTTTCAATCAACTGTGTCATTGCATTGAGTGCTTTTTTTGCTACGAATTCTTCACTGTCTGTAAACCCCTGGAAATTAAAAATTTAATAATACAATATTATATTATATACTATATCTACTATAACAGTGCTGTAAATTTACTTGTTGCAATAGTGGACATAAAATAGGTGAACACTGTTGGTCAACAAATGCAACAACATTCACAAAGTTATCAAAAAATGATGCACGTAAATGTTTATCAGTCTTGTCATTCAAGAATGTTACCATGTGAGATAAAATTACATCATTAGCTGAATAAAAAAACAAAATTTATTATAAATAATATTATAAAAATCATAACAGAATATACCTCTTTGGGTGCCAAAAAACTCGCATAGCTCAATTATGTTACTATTCACTAGAGTTTGTTTTACAATATTGTGAGAATCAGTGAGGAGTGATGATACCGATTGTTGTACCATTTCATGCAGTGTAGCAAGCTCGGTATCAAAAGCACTTGAGGTTGGTTCATCATCTTGCACATTCTGACAACACTTCAAGAACCTTAAACCTGTTTGTGCTAGTTGTGAAATAATCTGAGCAAAAGTTGTTCTTACAATAACTGCATCATCATTGGCCACCTAAAATGATCAATTTTGTTAACTAATACATTTTTTTTTTCAAAATCACAAATAAATTTGATAGGTACTTACATTTATTAAACCTGGAAAAATGTACTCTGGAAATGTGTTTGCATCGCTAGGCTTCAAATTTTTAACAGTTGAAAGTGTATTATTTAAACCATGTAATGCAGATTTCCTTACACCAGGAGAAACATCTTGAATCATATGAAACTTTAACAAAATGTAAAAAATTCATTACTTTAATTTAATTATTATAAATGTAAATAAGAAATCAATTAAATTTTAAAAATTATCCCTTTTTAAGAACTTAAAAATCTAGAACTTCAGTTCATTGAGTTTATTTATAACTGTACTGAGATTTCAAGATATTAATGATGTACTATATTTTAGTATTTCATTATTTTTATGTAAATAATACCATTGATTATAAGTACTACACATTTCTCACTACGGTAAAAAATATGTACGCTAATCTATTAGCTATCCTGTTGTTACTATCAAGAACTGACTAGGCGGTGAGGTTATAAGATACGCAGCCTAGTCAGTTCTGAATAATAATATCAGGATAGCTGGTAGATTTAGTATAGCATATTTTGTTCTGCAGTGAGCAATCTATAATATTCATAATTAATGGTAATACTAGAATAAAAACTTCTAACAAATTTTAATAATAAAGAAAATTTAATTAAAAAATTATACCTTTTGTAAAATGTTTGAATATAAAAATGTGACTTACAATATATGGTACAATTCTGTCTAAAACTGTTTCTGCCGAACAATACATTGATAATTCAAGTAAAACATCCATAGCTTGTATTTTGGTTGTAGACAAATGCAAACCTCTAAAAAATACATATATTACAAAAAATAAGAGAATTAAAATACATTCAGACAAAATTAGTTGAAGTATAATTTATAAACATTACCTATATTATAAGTATATAATATATAGAACTATTACCTAATACAAGAAGTAACTAATTGAACAATTAACACTAAACCATCAGTGCATTCTTCTGAATCATTAGATGGAAGCAACATATTAATTATACCGTTAACATCACTTTTCAATCTATAACAATAAAAACATTGAATTAGAATAATTTGATTATCATTCAAACATACTAATGTTTTTACTTGCTTAGCGCTTACCTATCAATTTTTTCGTCGGGCGAAATTATAGGATTTGTAGCCGAAAACATTTGTAAATATGGTTGAAGAAAAGAATAAAAGTAATCGGGAAATATTTTATTTTTCTCTTCGTCCAAATACAATTCAGCAGAGCAACGGTCTGCCGGATTTAATTTTATCATGGATTTAATGAGATCCTAAAATTACAAATTTAATAAAATAATTTAAATGGTTATAAGTTATAACTGATTTTGTTTTACACACTCTAATTCCTTCATCGTCAATAGTGTCAACGTGAGTGTTTGGATCATACTCTCCATTTCTATATGCCAACAGCTGTGATAAATCAAAAGGCGGCCGGCCATCTGTGAACATTTCCGCCAATGCACATCTGTAAAATGAATATAATATTGTCATGATGTATTATTTAAAAAAGAAAAATGTACACATTTAAATATTTATTATTTATTTTCTTTTACCCAGTGGAGAAAATGTCCATAGCTGGAGTCAATTCTCCTTTTTTAATATGATCTTCAGATGGTAACATCTGATTGGTAAGCTCGGTAGATGTTTTCACAAAACTAAAGAATTCGATTGAATGTTCTTTTAACACAATTTAAGTAACATTATACCAGCAATATTATTTACCGTTCCGGAGCTATGTAACATAGCCTTCTACGAGAAGTATCAAAAAAGAATGAATAATCAGCAGGGTTATCGTCAGGCAGGTATGTAGGTTTGTAAGAGGCGATATCTGTGAGTAACACCCAATTCCAAGATGTAATCATGATATTTTCTAACTTGATATCACCGTGGCACACCTGTGTGTACAAACATTTCAAAATTAGAATTTACATTTATTAGTGATACCATAAAAACATACGCCTAATGTATGAGATTGTCGTAGAGCAAACAATATTTGAAAAGCAATAAATTTTTTCTCTATCATGGTCAAGAAAGGTCTGGTACTGATGCGATCGTACAAACTATACTTGACATATTCTCGCATCAAGAAAACAGCTTTGTCGGTCATCTTAAAAAAATTTAACAATTGAAATCAAATAATCTCTAACAAACCCTTTAAGATTCAATAAACATACAACAACTTTTTGAAAACATAAGCAATTGACAGCCGACTGTAGTTTGGACTTTATCTCTTCAATGTGCACACGGTGTTTGACCAACGGCAACATTGGATCGTGCAGGGCAAACACCTTGACAACAATCATTCCTTCTTGAGACTTTGCACGGGCTACTTTGAAAAACCTAGTACTCCCCAAGCTGTAAAAAACCACAGAAAACAATATTTACCAAACCGTTGACGTGTCGGCATTGGCATTTTAGTTACCTCGCATCGAACTGCAGTTGCGAGTGATCGGTCAGGTAGTGTTCGACAGGAAATATTTCCGAGGGCGCTATACCCACCAGTTGGTTGCCCATCTTTACAAATGTATAACCGCAGTGTTGATTACGGTTATTGGGAAAAGCCGATTTGACGGAGAAGCGATTGCGTTGACATTAAAACTATTAATTTTCAGAAATAATCATCGATCGGCCCAAACCCATCATTGTTTTAGAAAGACGCACAAATGTCAAAAACTGGTGTACGAGAACAAGAATTGAACCTTTTGGCTTTTTCAAACTACTGTTATCATTTTTCGTTCGCTTATCAACTAATCTTATCATGAAAAGGTTATCAAAAAATAATGTTAGACGTGTTTTCGCAGTGGTAACGAAAGCAAACGGTTTGCTGACTGAGCCACGGCATTAGTGATTACTCCACTTACGCGCCATTACGCGTTTGATCTTTGAAGACGTCATTATCGACGTGTCGCAAAAAGACCATAGAAATATAGATAATAAAGAAAGACTTAACTACCTGTAAAAAAAAAACTGACCAGTGACTTCTATTGCGCTTGCGCGTTGGCCGTCGCCACGGAATAAGATTAACAGGACGTCAGGACTTGAATCATATTTACATCATTTACAGTATTTGATAATTGATATTTATCATATTACGACATTATTTATTTTCCTGATGCATGGAAAACTAGCTTTATTCGCCCTGTACCAAAATTATCATCAGATCTGTTTAATATCTCCAACTACTGACCAATCTCACTACCTTCTATTATACCCAAGGTATTTGAATCTATCATTGCCGCAAAAATCGTACCTCTTTTAGCTAATGTTATCATTGATGATCAGCATGGTTT
>WHPZ01561814.1:0-34947 GCA_016617965.1 Macrosiphum rosae
ACTAAGGATTTTTAATATTTTTCATCTGCCTTTGAAACAATATACTAGGAGCCTTCTATTAAATTTTCAAGCTTTTTTAACCAACAAATAAAATTTTATTGATATTCATATAAAAAAAAACTAATAAAATTGGAAACTGAAAATGTCCCTAAACAGTTCAAAATAAATCAAAATATTTTGAAAATGTTATCGTGTATATAAAATGCAAAATAAACAACCAGTGAAAATTTCATGCATATACGTTCATTTGTTTTAGAGTTACACCAAAAACCAAAATCGATTTTTTTGGAAAACCGATTTTGCGTAAAAATTCCCGTTTTTCCTTAATTTTTATGTTGTTTTTCCCGGCGCTTGTGAAAATGACTGGGAAATTTTTACTTTTATCCCCCCCCCCAAAGTACCTACTAGATTCACTTTCCTATCAGAAAAGCTACTGTTGAAGAAAATCCAAGCACTTTTACTGTTCTAATACGTGATGACAGACACAAAAAAAAAAAAAAATAAAAAAAAAAAAACACACATCATTGTAAAATCAATACATTCATCGTTTCACTCAGAATCTAAAATGTTAAACCCCTTTAAATTTTAATATTTAATTTGGTATATAATTCCAGCCTTATATACTCCATAAAAATATATCAGATATCTAATGGTAACCTCGAATAGAACTTGTTCTCGTAATCGTCTTCTCAGGATTTTATTATTATATTATTAATAATACTCAACATATCATTAATTAGTATAGCTGGTAGGTAGGAAACAAAAGTGGATTTTTGTATTTATTTTTTTATTAAACGATAAAAATGCATTTACTATTGATTTTCCTTTTTATAATCGCCATACCGAGAATACCAGAAAGTGACAATTCGTTCGTCGCGGTATTCCATCACTATTTTCTAAGGATTTGTTGAATATAATCGTACAGAACGATATAATAATAATTAATATTGTTTACGTAATATTATTAAAATAGTTATCGTGTGGTTATTACGTGCACGTCTCTCTTAACCATCTCACCTTGATGATTAAACTCGAAATAATTGCATGTCCGCTTTTGGATAACGTCGAAAACTTAAATCAGCAGTACCTATAGGTACTTTATACTGCTGGTTACCTTTATATGCAATCACAACAACGCGCATTTAAGTACGTGCAATTATTCCAGCTATAGGTGTACACGACTGCGGACGAACAGGAATATAATTCCGAGGCGTCTATATTATATCCGCAAGCGCATTAATTCAATACAAGTCATAATTTATAATATTAATATACAACGCTGCCGATAATGGACGCTCATGCACTCCGCGCAAAACTCGTGTAATATTCATGTGACGTACGCGACTATTATTGCTGCAGGTAAGTGCATTTTATGTATCCACCTATAAGTGTTGGGTGCATAATGCAGTGTATTATGGTATTATGGAAAAATAATTAGTAAATAGCTCAAAAAGAGTCAAAATTGTTTGAAAATATTACCATACATGGAAAATGGTCAATATTTGGTGAACATTTCAAGTATCTATTCGTTTTCGAATTACAATAAAATATAATATATTGATAGATGAAAATTCGTTAAATTAAAGATGAAAATCTCTTAACGTAAACATTTTAAATTCAAACGCTCATAAAAATTAATGTTATTATGTACTTTCTGGTGAACTTTTTTTTTTTTATTTAATGTAAAAACATTTTTGAGGAGTATTCTCTCAACATTTCTAATGCTAGCTATGAAAAAAAAAATTTTGTAAATTTCTGACTGAAAACTATATTTGAAAATTTTCGAAATTTAGTCAAAATTTGAACTTTAAATACATATAAAATATAATCGCCCATATGTATTTCTGATATTTTTGAATTTACATTAATGAAACTTATAAGGAACATTGTATTAAATTTTCAAGCTTTTTACGAAGTGAAAAAGTTTTTATCAAGAATAGTTTTAAAAAATGTACAAATTTCTAAAAATGTCTCAATGAAAAAGAGACAAAATATTTCAAAATTGTTACCATTCATTGAAAATACTATAATATAAATATTTGGTGAAGATTTCAAAGGTCTGTGGATATTAGTTTTTGAGTTACCTACACCAAAAAAATTAAATCATTTTTTTTAAAAAATAAAATAAAATACCATTGTAAAATCAATATATTTTACCATGTTTTAACATTAAATTCCTATACAGATTATGTAAGTACAAGCGAAACAACTATAGACAAAACAAAACTGTAAGGTGTTATAATTTTTGGAGCAGGTCACATGTTCGAATGACGTGTGTTTGAAGGTCACATATTCGAATCATAAAATAATAATTAAAGTAAGGTGAACGTAAATAATCTAAGCACATACTGGTTATTGTTCAAAAGTGGGCTAGTTAACGAAAAAAAATAATTGAGTTAGCTAAGGTAAACCAAAATTAAGTACGTATTAATTAATAACAAATAATATAACTAACTTAAAAGCTTAAAGTTAATATCCAGACAAATAATTACTTAAATCAGTTGAAAAACATTTAAGTAGGTGATTAATTTTTTTTTTTTAATGACCAATAGCTAAGTTACACGGTGGTTTAATGTTTTAAATAATAACTACATATTTAATTAATAATGCATCCTACTATTTCTTACCTGTAGTAGGCAATTACATATTTTCATTAAATCAATGATATTAATGTCACAAAATAAATAATAATTATTTAATCAATTTTCCTTAGGATAAGTGCACTATTCATTTTTTTTTTAAATAACCAATTGTTCGTAGTACAATAATACGTTAGGTATATTATTAATCGATTATCTATAATTTTTAAAAATGCCGATTAGTATAATATAAAATTTAACATGCCATAGGTTTATAGATAAGTTGAGTTTGATTGAATTATAAAAAAAATTAGTAAAATGCGTTTTAATTATTAAAACACAAGATGATTATGTAGGCTTAATGTGAATCAAGGATTTATAGGGTCTATCTTCTATAAAGAAATGCTTTTTGTACTTCCACGTTTAGGTGAAACCATTTTTCTATACCTACCATATTACCATATTAAGTAAGCAAAAAGTTGGTTGGATTTGGTTAGGGTTTAGATCTACGACTAGTTTACTAGATTATCGTGTGCACATTATTGTCTATTTACCTGCTCCAAATTATCGTACATCTGCATATGCACATCAACATTCTGAACAATAGAAGGGTATAAGAAATCATTTTTGATTGGAATTGCAATGATTGTCATATATCTTTTATCACTTATGTAATAAATAAATACAAACAATTAAAAATAAATTGCATTAATTAAATTGAATTGTAGTCATTATAACTATATAAATATAGATAATGAATAGGAAATATTAAATTTTTAAGTTAAAAAGGTGGGTAAGTGGATGTCACTCTGCTGTACAGTAGGTTACCAGTGGGTGTTAAATTTGAATTCAATGGTATAATATCATTGTTTAAGGAAAACGATTTTGAGCGAAAACGATCAGTCAGCCTATTATCATATTAGTATATTACTAAGTATATTTGATGATATTATTGTGAATAAAGTAATTTATATATAAACTATTTACGTGGAATCTTGTTTTAAATTTTTAATTCTTAGCTATAAAAGTTGAACATTTTTACATTCTTATCTACAAAATAATAATTAAATTTTAAATATGATAAATTTTTGTCAAAATTCGAACTTTAAATACTTATAAAAAAAACCTGTAATTATGTATTTTAAATATTTTTCAACTGCTATTGTAACAATATATCAGGAGCCTTGCATTAAATTTTCACATTTTTTTACCCAGCAAATAAAATTGTATTAATATTTCTAGAAAAAAAACTAAAAAAAAATTGAAAATGAAAATGTCCCTAAACAGTTCAAAATAAAACATAATATTTTGAAAATGTTATCGTGTATAGAAAATGCAAATATAAACAACCAGTGAAATTTTCATGTGTCTACGGTAATTTTTTTTAAAGTTACACGAAAAACCAAATTCAATTTTGTGAAAAATCGATTTTGCGTAAAAATTCCCGTTTTTCCTTAATTTTTCTTTTGTTTTTCTTTTCGCTTTTGAAAATTACTGGAAATTTTAAATTTTGACCTCCCCAATGCACCAACGATATTCACTTTCAAATCGAACAAGATACTGAAGTTGATAATCGAAGCATTATTTCGACTATACTTATCGTGTACACAGACGCAAAAATAAAAATATAAAAACACACATCATTGTAAAATCAATACATTCATCGTTCCACTCAGAATCTAAAATTTTCAATTTTGTATGCTTTTCGTACCTACTACATAATTCGATTAATCATGTATAGAAAAGCTATTGGCTATTTCCTGTGTTCAATAATATTTATGATTTTTATTATCTTAAACCATATTATTTGGTATTTATATTGATATTCTAAAAAAAAAAAATAACTTACCTAACTTAACTTAAAGTTAATTGAAAATGTTCATATAACTTTTAACCTAACCGAGTTAAAAAAAAAAATAGGTTAACTGTTAACTTTAAACTTTTTTAAATGTTTTCATTAACTTTTTACTGCTCCATTGGATTTATTGCTTTTTATTACTCGTTTATTCGACACTGGTTTGTTCATAGTAAACCTTCTAATAGGTGATTAAATACACAAAATAGTTATAAAAATGATATTATCCGTGTGGACAAACACGTTTATTTCCTATTATATATAGATATTAGATAGGTGCCGCCTGTACATCAAAAATGTGTAAATTTTGTTACCTGTTATTGTATCTGTACATCTCACAGACCCCGGAAAATCTCGCCGATAAAATATTATATTGAATATTAAATACCATAGATATCCGTGCCATGCGTATTTCATATACATAATATACACTATTATAAGTGGATACGTGAGATATGAATACTAATTGGTTGATTTGTAAACATTTGATCGCTGCAACGTCATATCTGTGGGCGCACGATTCGCCTCTTAATTTGTAGGTCACGTGCATTATAATATTATTATACTGTATACCTAAATAATTTAACAGAAGGCTAAAATCGTAAAATCGGGGCTTGAATTGGGAAAAAGTAAGAAGGGCAAAATTAGGTATGCAAAAACAATATTTCCTGAATTTTTAAATGTCTCATTGATTATTATAACATAGGGTATAATTTATTAGAATGGATACCTACGCATAAATATTTTTTTTGAAAGAAGATGCCATCCCCTCAAATCAAGCATTGCAGGGCATACCCAAAAAAAAACAGTTTTTGAAAATAGTAAAATATAGCCGAATATTATATAACTCGCAGCACGGCAGCATGTCTGAAGCTTGGTCGAAAGGGCCGTAATAATTACTGATTTGTTGAATACAGTTGTTGGTCATCGTCAATTATACTCGTTAGATACAGATACAGATATCTATAATCTATATACTACATAATATATTATATTATATGTATGTATATTATTGTATTCTTCGGTGGCCGGTGGGTATCGTATCAAACCAGTCGTAGCTGGCACGTGACTAGTGATGTGCCGTGGGTATAACGACGGGTAGGTAAATATTATAGTGAGTAAATACCCAAAATATTTACCTACCAAAAATTTGGGTAAACATTTAGTTAAATTTTAATGAAACTTTAAATCATTTAGTTCATTGCAATGAGTTATTGTTAAACATAATCTTTTTTATTATTTTATTGGAAAAGTCAGGAAACAATCAGAAAAAAGGTGCTCTGCTGTACAGTAGGTTACAAGTAGGTCACTGTATAATGGATGATATTAAATTTGAATTCAATGATATAATATCATTGTATAAGAAAAACGATTCTGAGTGGAGACGGTATGTCAGTCTAGGTATAAGGCATATTATATACTTATCTATGGTATTAAAAAAAGTTGACCTATTATATAGGTACTTATAATAAAATCCGAATTAATCATATCAAAATATCCATTAGGTACTTATAACGCGTTATACATCAACAACAAACCCTGATACTATAATAGTGTACTTTAGTAATTTCAAGTACCCACGAATGTGAAACGACAGTGAAACTGCTTCGATTTTCTTAATAAATCTTATTCGATAGGAAAGTAAATATAGTTGGTGAATATAGTTGGCCAAAATTTAAAATTCCGAATAGTTTTTAAAAACGCGGGGAAAAACAACATAAAAATTAAATAAAAACGGGAATTCTAAAAAAAACTCTATAACAAATTACAGTAGATACATGAAATTTTCACTGAACATTTATAATATCATTTGCACAACACAATAAAATATTTTGACTTTTTTTGAGCTGTTTACGGACATTATCAATTTTACATTTTTTTAGTTTTTTTTTCTATGAATGTAAATAAAATTGTATTTGTTGGGTAAAAAAGCTTGAATATTTAATGCACATTGTTGCAATAGCAGTTGAAAAAGATTAAAAATACATAGGCAAAATTTTTTTTTAATGCTTTTAAGGTTGGAATTTTGAAAAAAATTTATGAAATTTAAAATTTAAAATTTAATAATTATTTTGTAGTTAAAATTTATAAAATGTTCAACTTTTATAGCTAAGGATTGAAAATTGAAAACAATTGTCCACTTAAATAGGTAAATATATAAATTACTTTATTCACAATAATATCATCAAATATACTTAATAATATCATAAGCTGAATGGCTATCTTCCGATTCAGAATTGTTTTTCTTATACAATGATATTATAGCATTGAATTTAAGTTAAAGTTAAAGTTAAGTTTAAAAATTAAGTAAAAAAAATTTAAGTTAAAAAACCATCCATTACAGTGACCCACTTGTACAGCACAGTGACACCTACTTGTCCACTTTTTTTTATATCTTTGAATTCAAATTTAATACTATTATACAGTGATTCATTTGAAACCTACTGTACAATAGAGCGACATCCACTTACCCACCTTTTTTACTAATATTAATTCTCACCGTTGCATATGCACAACACATATCTCAATATCTGAATCTTCGATTGAAATTAATAGTCAATATACAATATTTTGTAAATAAATTTAAATTTAAAACTACTTATTAAACAGCAATAGTACCTATAAGTATAATATTCTATATAATAAAACATTCACTAATGTGAATGGGGGGAGGGTTTCGTTTGAAAAATAGAAGTTTGTATCTTCACACAAGACACTCCTTTGGTATAGTAAAAACATCTAAAAAATTTGAAAATATTATTTCAAATAGGAATGTTTAAAAATTCTAAAAATCATATTTTGAATAATTGTATTATTGAAGAAAAAAGTGAGTGAAAATACTTGGTGAATCACTCTGTATTGTACATTCAACATGATTACGATTTTACTATAATCTTATGTTGAACTATAATATTATAATATAAATAATTAAATACTCATGAAGTCCGAATACTTATGTACAGTACATAGTTTTATTCGAACAAAGATGTTTTGTTTTGAAATAACAGGCATTAGTGATTAGTTTTTTATTAATTATATTTAGATAAACCCTGCAATTTTGTGTCGTAAGACAAGACCTAGACGTGGTGCTGAATACAAGGTTCATGTTCTACGTTTTAATACTTTATCTAGAATAAATAATTAAACAAATATTAATAATGATTTATGTAGCTAATAGTTTTTTTATTTTTTATCAGCAGTAAACCATTTTGGAAACACTATCAAAACATTATTTCACTACCGTTACCTACTAGATTGATATTCATACATTCTAAAAAGTAATTATTAGGTAGTTCATATAATCATATATGTACCTACAACTTAACACTTTAATTATCATTTTAGAACTGTCACAATTAATATGATAGGCATAATTGCACTTGCTTCTTATATAGAATGATAATAGGTGTCATATAAATATAATATTTGGTTTTCAATAAATTAAAAAATATTTTGAAAGACGTAAAAGAAATAAAAATTAAATCGTCCAAAACAAAGAAAAAAAAATCAGTTACCTACCTGATCAGTTCACTGAATACAATTTTTAAATGTATTCATATCATTTTTAGTTTTTAACAGTTAAATTTATTAATATTTAATAACAATTTATATGTTTATACCTATTAATAATAAATTCGTCCATTCCATTGAAAAACGAAAGTATAACTTTAAAATAATAAATAATAATTGACTAATAACTAAAAGACATTTCACAAACGCTTTTATTGTGATCTCCGTTCATTTTTTATTTCAAATCAAAGTGTAAACTTTGTCGCTTGGACAGATTAAAAATACAATCCTCAACGAAGTATAGGCTCTGCACATGATTGCACGAGTATTCATTTCGCAATACAAAATAATTGTACATATTATTTTAAAAACTCTGAAGTAGGTATCAATAAATCATTGTACTCTGCTCTAATCTTGATTCATTATAATATGGTTTTTATAGGACGTTTTCGAATATGTAAAAAAAAAGATTAATTACATGGAATAATCTTTTAATTTAAAATTCTAGTACTTAATTCAATAACTATTCTCAAACTATTTTCTAACAATTAATAATCATCAACATTCGTGAATTGAAACTAATTTCACTATAGTAAAAGTATCAACATTTAAATGCTTGTAATAATACATTTTGTTTCATATTTGTATAACCTTTAGAATAAGGTTTAAATAACATTTGATTAACCTTCAAAAACTCGTTTAAATCATTGAGATAACAATTGCTGATTTTATCAATCAAAGACTAATATTCATAAAATAAACGTATTGAACATGTTTTTATATCATTTTTGAATCATGTAGGAATATAAATATTGTAATGTATAGTTGAAAATGGTAAGAATAATGATCAGGTATTTTGGTAAGTACTTATAAGTTATAAAGAAGCTTGAATTCAATTTCGTTTTTAAAATTAAACGGATAAGTACTATTATGAAAGCTCAAAAACTACCAACCTCGATATAAAGTTAGTACCTACTTACCACCGATAATAATATTTGATTTTAAATAACTCTATGTAGGTATTATTATCTTCTTAGTGCCCAAAATTAGTTTACAGATTATTATGTAATTTACAATACAAAAAGAAAATACGAAAAAAATAGCTTTAATGGCGACGGTATGGAATTCGATTCGTTTTAAATGCCGCACTGTGCCACTGTCTACATACAGCCTTGTTAAGAATAATTTCTTTCAAAAGTATTTGAATATAAATAAAAATACTGTTTAAAAGTATTCAATATAATTTGGAAATATCTTTTTTTATTACTTCAATTAATTTGATATTAAAATATGTGTTCGTTAATCACAAATATTTAAACTTATTTATTGATATTTAAATTAAATAGTTAATACATACCTACATACTAGATTCAAGAATTTCAAATGTCACATATTATTATAATATAGTTATTAGTCAATCACGATTCAAGACAACTTAAACTTCAGTTAGGTACACATAGGTACACCTTAGCTATTCTACGTATAAATTCGTAGAATCATAATAAAATATTATGTTAGAAATACAATTTAAAATAGTAAAAAACTAAAAAAAAAAATGGTCATTAAAATACAACAGTAAAACGAAAAAGGTATTAAGTATTCAGAAATCAAAAAATCAAAGTTAAAGAATTTTTAAGTATTTAAAGTTCATATGCAAAAATTATTTTAAAGGTATTTAAAATTAATTTTCAAAAAGTATTCTAAAAGTATTTTAAATAAGTACATAACAAGATTCAGACTAGAAGAAGTTATTAGGTATACATTGCACAGCTTAAATTAAACTAAATCACATAATATCATTGTCATTGTATAAAATCGAATAAATAAACTTTCCAATTCATCGCCTTAATACTGAATAAGCGCTAAGCAGTAAATAAATTAACAGTATATATTTTATAGTATACATCTGTAAAATACAGCCAATGATGTTCCTAAACTAAAAACAATAACTCAAAGTCCTATAGTATACGTACCTACGCCGTGTATAATATGTTAAGGTGAATACTGATTGTCGACATTTGATTAATATGATATATATATATATATATATATTATATTTAAAAAAATATATTAATTATCAAATTAAAAGTTTAAATTACATAATAGCCAACAGGCCTATAATATTAGTATGGTTCATTGCTATGTAATAAGTTTTATTTGTTGACATTTAAAAGTTATATAGAACGATTAGAGATCAAATCTACATAATCAAAACTGAAGATAATATAGGTAACAATATTAGAAAATCGTAAATATGTAAAAGTGGTAAGTATTTAAAATTAACACTAAAATTGAAAAAAAAAAAAGAATAAACTGAACACAATTAATCGATATTGTGCAAAAATATTTATCATAAAAATATAATATGAATATAACATAATAAATAATTTATAAATTAAATCAGAAAAATCTTATATCGATAATCGAAATTAAATTGTTGCTTGTGAGCACGTGGTGCACGTGTGGACTTGCTGAGTTTTGAAAAGAATCGTCGATAAAAAGAGCGGATTTTTACGGTCTTGCATATTAAATACATTTATTGACTTTATGTAGCTTTTATCGAGTTATAATTAAACCACAATTAGAACAAAATATGTTTTTAATTTAAAAATAAAAACGATAGAAACTGTTAAATGTAACTTGTTTGCGATTAAATTGTTTTAATTGTGATTGAATTTAAGTAATAATTTACCAAAGAACAGTTGTGCAATAGTTATATGTTTGTACTATCTATTTATTTTTTTTTTTTTTTTTGAATTGTATTTAATTATTAAATATAAATTGACTATTTCAAACGTAACTGAATTTAAGTAATTAACAAGAAAAATAGTGTGAAATGATTATATTCAAGTGTAAACATATTATTACGTTATGCGCAATTTATAATGAAAGGTAAATGTAAATATTGTACATTTATAAAGTTTAATGTAAACAACCTATAATTAATACATTTCTTATATTGTACCTAACTGGTGCACAGAATTTTAAATTTGATATTTGAAGTAAAATACAAGCATATTTTACCAGCTTGACAATATTTTAAGGTTTTTTTAAACCATATTGAAATCGTGTTTTAAACTTTCAAGAACCTAAAAATCCGGTCTTTAGGCTAATAATATTATGCCTATGTATGATAATATATACGTACAGCAAACTCGCTGGTTTATTTGTGAATTTCGATCACTCAGTTAATGAACAATGCTCACGTCTTGTCGTACGTGGACGTTTTGAAGAGAATTGTCGGTAAACCAAAAATCCAATACTTATCGAATTCTTCACAAAATCAGGTCATGGGCAAGGGTAAGATCGAACAACAATGTATTATATTATAACGCACACGTCCTATACAAGTTCAGATATAGTCACATAATACTATAAAAAACTAATTATTAGTGAAACAAATAAAAATTATAAAAACACACAATGCGAGGACAATGGAAAAAAAATGAAGTAGGTAAATATAATTATAATACTGAATATCGATTGTATGTATTTGTTTTGGTGTATAGGTATATTACAGAAAAAAAATACGTCAGCTCAAATGCTCTGTCAAATTAAATCATTTAAAATTGTCTATATAATATTATCATACCTATATATTGTATACATAAATCTACACGCACCGGTTGTATACCTGTTCGCTAGTATAATATAGCTACAGTTGGTGATATAATAATATTAACAATAACAATTGTAATTGTCTAAAATACAAGAAAAATGCCTTAACATTTATTTTTATAGTATGATAAAAAAATTCATTAAAAATGAATATTTTTATAGTATGATAAAAAAATTCATTAAAAATGAATCGAGTTATGTACTAGGAAATTATTGTCTTAGAGCTCCAGCGTCATATTCAATGGTACCCTTTAATAACTTATAATATTTTGGTCTATATAATTAAAATAATAATAATAATAACAATAACAATACCTAACTTTACACCTTGTGATTAGTGTTGAGCAGAAAACTGTTAAATTATGTTTAAAGTTTATAAAGATTAAATCTATAATATTTAAAACTGATAAATTTCCAATAAATATGTAGGTGTACATTCATCGAATTTTTCGTCAATAACAATCAATATTGACGATGTATGATTGATGTTAAATCGAATAAATTTTCGTGTGAAAAAAACAAGTATATACCTACCCAATAGTATCGCGCTGCTCCTTGATTAAAAATGCAATCTTTGTCCGTGATTAATTTTATTAAGTTTTATTTTTATTATAGTTATAAAATATATTTTCAATTGTTGTTACCCATAGCCTGGTATCTATTGAAACTAAAAGTTAATATTCACTATTTATGGAACATAATATATTATTATTATGAATTTTAAATATAATGGATAATTTTATAATAATAACCACCTGTGCGGATTGACACTCCGGGGACCGAGACACGCGATGACCGGGCATAATATTATTATTATATTTTACGTGGTTGAATTCGATACTCATAATTTATTATATTATAATATAATAATAAGTGTATAAGCGTGTTATATTTGTCATTATTCAGCGATTGCAGCGCAGCGGTCAACTTTCGTTGTCTTGTTCAATGTCAAAGCGGCATTATTCTATTCGTTTGATTTGCTTTTTTTTTCAATATTCTTCTTGAATTAATTTGTCTCAAGTATGTGTAGCCGTGTAGGTATAGTTAGGCATAAATGTGCCGGTTCAACTTGTATATAATATAAGTATAATTGTATAAATCATATTATTATGTGTCTACATTAATCAAACAGCGTCGATGGTCAAAAAAAAAAAAAAACTTATAAAAGTTAAGTATTTGTATTGTTTGCATTAGAGATAAAATGTATACTTTTTGTACTACCAGATGCATATAATAAATGAAATGAAGAACAATTTTAACAACTATTTATTTATATAAATTTATTATTAAAACTTGGTACATATTATAATATAATATTATTATTGTGTACACTGTACATGTAGGTACAATCTAAAACGTTCATTGTTCTACGAGGTTTTTTTTATGAAGTGGTCAATATTTATTTTTTTACATTGTCTTATTTGACAAAAACACGGCTGATTGGACGGGCCATGGCTCATTGCACCCTTTCCTAGCTACGCCGCTGATCATTGATTAGAAATAGGTGTACTAGTATTTATTATAGGTTATTGTTTTAATATAATTTTACCTTTATAATAATAAGAAGAAAGATCATAATTATTATCAGCTATTGACCTGTGGGTATTTAATTGCCAAAATTAAAACTAGGTATGTTTGCTTTGTACGGTGCAAACGAGTTTACATATCACACTAGCAGACTCGAAGTGTCACTAACTTCATTGTCACTTAATATCGGTTACAAGGTCAACAATGTCATTCAAACGATACTCCTGTGAAGAGATTTTAAATTACGTAGGTATTTTTCTTAAATGAACCGAATTTAGTATGATCGATAAAAGTGATAAAAAAATCACCATGAAGACGCCGTAACCGCATAATAATATATTAATTGTTGTCTCCGTCTTACAAATGCATAACATACCAAAATTTACGTTTAGCGGTAATAGTTAGTTACACGAAATGTTGTTAATTATTACCATTACCTACTACCTATATACTAATAGCTATTAGTCTTCAAATACTTATTGACTGTGCATTAAATATTTTCCTTCAAATATATTATATATAATATATATATATATATATATATATATACTTTCGATTATAAACATTTCGAATTGCAGTAAAATTAATTAACTAAACGACCATTATCGAAATCTTATCTTTTTAAAAAGTATGCCACTGCTAATGATATTATGACCGATACTAATTTTGTACAAACAATGTTTTGAAATGTATGTTACTAACAAACATTCATGTGATATAATAATAATACATTGATACATAGTATAATACATTAGTTTATTGGGAACCCCTCAGACCTTCTGAATTAGCTGAAAGTGGGTACACGTGAATGAGACAGGGAAAACAAAATATTATAATATAGTCCCCTTTAATAAATTATATAAAAAGGATTTTTTACAACACTGCGTACAAGCGTGTCTATATAGGTTTATCTCGACGATATCATCTATTTGGATAAAACATTAAACCACAATAATTATGTCGTATAGGTATCATGTGGTTTACCAGCTACCTACTATTATACGGCGTGTTTTCTATAGGTATTTCATAACGATAAAATATCAAAAAATGAGAGGGAATGCAAATTATTGTAATTTATCGTAATATATTTGGTCAGGAAGAGGTCAGCTGACGAGTTTTAAATGCTATAGGTACTCTATAAACCAATTGCTTATTTTATAGAACTATACAATTAAGGATTTACCATTGTGATTTCCACCATCGATGCTTATGTTTTCATACAATCATAGGTACCTACCGAAAAAAGTTGTTTTTTTTTAATCTAATTCAATTTACATAAATTATTTATTTCATTGAATATGAATATTTCTGGCTGCGCTTAATTATGAATTATATAAAACCAGAACCATAACAAGTTATTTTTGTTTTCTAATAATTTACATAGGTACATTATTTAAATATTAATATTTCTGGCTGTACCTAATCATGAGATAATTAACAGACCTCCCTCCCCTGGAGTATGGTACCTAATTATTATGCCTATTATACCAGAGCGAGAGTGATAACAGTGGATTTTTGTTTTTAATTATATGAATTTAAAAATTAATATGATTTAAACGGATATTTTAATGATTTTATATAGTTTACTGCTGACCGACATGCTTATATTTAATATTATCGAGTAATGATAGTAGGTGCAATGTTTTTTTTTTTTTTTTTTTTGGTTTCGACATCGAATGTCAATATTATACTATCGAAAATAAACTAATTGATGCATTTTGTGCACTCATAATAAAACGTTTTTATACACTTATTATATGTTAATACTAATGGCACAGCAATGCTTTGCTATTGATAGGTTTTTGTGATTGTTCAACTCCTTTTGGGTAGAACACTCTATGAAAGAAATGTCTTTTTAAGTGTAAATTATATTATATTTTAATTTATAGCCATTGAACCTGTATTGTTCGTGAGATTCGCTTGTGATTTTAAGAGCAGTATATATTACTAGTTGATCCCGTGCACTTGTTGCCCGTTAAATGTTCTAACTTTATATATGACTCAAACTTTGTTCAATTCGTTATTTAATATTCGGTGTATCAGTGTATGGTGTTCAAAATTTATCTTAACTTTTCCGTTGCCCGGAATAAAAATGGGTGGCTACTAGCTGCGTCCCGAAGTAAAAATTTCTTCCGGATTGCGGCCCGAGTTTTTTTGGGGTGCATAAGAATTGCGGCCCGAAATTAAAAATTATCAGGTATATCAGGTAATATCAGTATATTATCAGGTAGGCAATCTACCTGCGGTACATCGCGGACCCCGTGCTGTTTGTACGTAAGTGTGTAATTTAACTCTAAAGTATCAAAGTTATACCAAGTTTGTTGTATTCCACCTATGGTTGATCAATACAATCAATTAATGCAAAATCCTAAACTAACCTAACCATACTAAAATCAGATGAATAAAAAACCATGAATTTAACCATTTTTAAATTAGACTATCTTCTTCACAGAGGTCTAATCTACACACAAACAATCATTTATATATATATTGACAAAAAATAATAATAAAAATCAACAAACATGCTCGATTAACCAATAGCAACTAATATATAATACACTATTATTATTTTAATATTGGTTTAAAAAATGCGGATCATAGCTCTTCCCACTCACCAACTATTACAGTTGTCAACAATCATATATAAATTATTATTTACATAATTTAGATATAGCTGGTACATTTCATTATATCTATTTTAAGCAGACGGAGCAGATGCCAAATAAATAAACATATATATTTATGGACCTGCTTCAGTGTTCAATATTCCACATTCTGGTTATTTTATTCTCTGGCTATATTTTATAGTTTTCAACAAAAAAAACGGAACAATTCTTATCTTCCAAGCTATTACCACTTTGTATAGTGGTTAATTTTTCTATTTACAATTCGACGAATTTCCGATCTAACCGAACATTCGACCATTGAACACAAATATATGATTTTTAATAGGTATGCCTACCTATCTATATTTGTATTAATAATAAAATCAATCCCAGTTGCTTTAAATGATATAAACTCTTAAAGGTTGGTTAGCTTTTATTATTCCGAATTTTGATTAAATATTGTTTGGTAACCTTGGTCTAATGAATTATAAAAAAATGTCTTTTTTATGTAGGTTACCTATATAGGTACTATTAAATTAAATGGTTAAATGACTCTTTAATAATTATATTTCTTTACACTTTACATTCTATTACAACATAGACATCGGTCCTGTAAAATATTTAAAATTGCAATATATTGTTCATGGTATTTTAATTAATGTCCCACCCCATAATAAATTAACTGGATCCAAATATGACTGCAGCAGTATGCTTGTCCGATATTATATATAATAAATAATAATATATAATACTATGATACTGATATGGTTAAGTTGTCTTTTTTTTTTTTTAGATTCTGAGTATAATGATGAATGTATTGATTTTACAATGATGGGTGTTTTTTTTATTTTATTTGTGTCTGTGTACACGATAAGTAGTCGAAATAATGCTTCGATTTTCAACTTCAGTATCTTGTTCGATTGGAAAGTGAATGTCGTTGGTGCATTGAGGAGGTGAAAATTTAAAATTCCCAGTAATTTACAAAAGCGCCAAGAAAAACAAAAGAAAAATTAAGGAAAAACAGGAAATCATTGAATTCAATCAATTTAATACCATCCATTATTCAGTGACCCACTTGTAACCTACCGTACAGCAGAGTACCTTTTTTAATTTAATTTATATTTTATTTTTCATTAGGATTTTATTTCATTGTTATCGCTTGCAACTTTTTTGAATTTGAACAAAACTTTTTAAATAATATTTAAATATTAAAATAAACTATACAAAAACAGTTCATAAATATAAATTCCTAACACATGTGTGAACTGTTTATAACCATCGAAGTATCGGAAATTTAGCAACTTAATTTTTTTTATAAATTTATTTAAAATACCCTCGGCGACCGAGCCATTGGGTGTTAAAATATTTTAATTATCTAACTACAATTTATAATCCTTAACAGTTGTAGTTTATGTAGGTACATAAATAATGCACATAATATTATAATACTACGGTGTAAATGATGTAAAACAATATCAATTATTATTATTATTTTGTTATTAATCTGACAGTACATACTTCAGCAACAATTTAACTACGTGTCAAATTTTTATTCATTAAGAGATGGATATATATCTAGTATGTATATCTATATATATATATAGTATGCAATATTGTTTAGCAAGGCTGTGGGAATAACACAATTTTTTCCATCTAATTATATCGATCTTGAAATATGTTTGAATACATAGTAAACAAAAGTGTCAAGTAGGTAACAACTCTGCTGTATAGTAGGTATATGTGTCGAGTTTACCTCGTCATTGAGTAGGTCACTGTAATGGATGTGTTAAATTTGAGTTCAATGATAAATCATTGTATACGAAAAACGAGTGGAGACGATCTGTCAGCATATTATTATATTATTATCACAAAGTTTAATGTTCATTATTAATTATTATATTTATATAATAGTATATTATTACTAATAATACGGTAGCTGTTGACAGGCAACAGTTTAAAATTAATCTTAATATTTAGTTAGTCTCTACGAATATTGTTGAATTACTACAAAATAACAGAAATCGGTATTCTTTATGCTTACCTACCTATTTATATGTACATCCAATATATTCTATTTCGTCAAATTGGAACTAATGCCTATAAAAAAATTGTGATTTTATATTAACCTATTTTTAGGCATCAGTAAGAAAAACGTATAAGGAATCTTGTTCTCAAACAAAATAAAACATTTAGTGAAATAAAAAGAACAACTAACAAGTGCAGGGCTGCAATCAGTACTAATAGGAAAGAATCCGTTTTAAACAAACTAAGAATTGGCCATATTATCCACAGTTCTTTAATGGCCAAAGAGGACCCTCCAATAACACTAAAATCACCATAATACATATTTTACCAGGTCACAAATATTAAAATAAAATAAAATAATTTACCAGAGCGCTTTTACCATAATATTCTAGGATTCCAAACAGAAGCAACCAACGGATAACATTTTTAAAACATTCAGATTGTGTTATAAAGTAATATGATAATTGATAATATATTTAAAAAAAAAATAGCAATTGTAATTAAATAATAAAAATAATAAAATTGTAAACACGTGTATACGCTAATAACCTGTAGGTACTGTTGAAGTGAGTTGTTCAAATAAATAAAAATAAGTACTCAAAAATAAATTATTTTCAGTAGATCTGAAAATTTTACATTTTAATGCTGTACAAAGTATATAAAAGTGACACAATCTGTTAGTATAAGTCCCGATAGGTACCTTAGGTTATAATAATATAACTCATATCAATAAACATTATAAATACTCAACAATTTAATAGATTTTAATTGTGCTGTTATTTTTTAAAAAAGATCGCAAGGAACTACCGAAAAAAATATTAAAATAAGCTCAACTCGGGATCGTAGTTATATTCCAAAAATATAAAAAAAATATATATGTATAATATATTAATATTACCAAAGAATATTATTTTTAAGAAATGTAAAAATACGTTTTCGTATAAATGTATAATATAACATACTAATGTCAATACCAATATTATATTTAAAAATATTTAGTGGTATTATATGTACCTTAATTATTTGTAAAAATAATATTTAATGGAATGTTAAAATACAAAAACACTAAACCACATAAAAAGGAAAAAATGTTTTCTTTTAGTATAATATTCATAGTTTTAATTATTCCTCAAAATGATGTGTTCTTCCCTCACAACCACATCAAATTTAATATTTTAATCATTTAATCTTCACTGCAACTAAACCAAATTTTTATTAATGGCCTTTGTCGCCGATGTTATTTCGAGATCAATTAAAAAAAAAAAAAAAATGTTAAAATTATATATTATAACAATATTATCTACTTACATGCTGCCACTCGGAACTTTCATATTAAATCCATCAAGTACTATGAAATCTGGAGAATAAATCTTGCAAGCATTTTTCACTTCCACGGCATAATCAGGTTTAGTTTTTAGGTGCATTTTGTATCCAGATGTACGAATTATTAAGATCAACGAATCACGACCTATGAGCTACAGAAAACTGTTTCAAATAACCTTAAGGTTACATTGGACAAACTATATAACTGACAGTTTCCATAAAAAAATCCGTTTCAGTCACGGCCGTTTAGTTTTGAGATATATATGTAGTAGGAATAATTGTGAATTTTTTTCATCCGTTTATTTTTAATAATATTAAATAACTATTTAGGGTACTTAACTTATCATATCAGATAATTATACAGTGTTCTTAGGTAATAAATCATTATAATGTTTTTTTTACAAATTATAAGAATAGAATTGAAATAAAATATTACTATTATTTATTACAATATTCAATAATACTGAGACAAATAAATAAGAAACCAATGAATGGTATCACTCCACTTTGGATGTATCTACATTAATATCCAAATTCCGTTCAAATAACATGTAGCCGAGAACTTTATTAAAAATAACGATTTAATTATATAACTAAATATATTTAAGATATGTGACTTAGAAGTTTCTAAAAGATTTACATGATACTTATAAATTTTGTGAATCCTAGTTTTGCCATCAACACAGTATAGTTGATTGTTGGACTTTAATTTAGTTTGGCTTATCCAGATGATCCTATAGGTTAGGCTATATGGGAATACCCGAATACCCTATGGCACACATAAATAGTTATATTATAAATAATTTTAGAAATGATTGAAGTACAACGAATACTACTTACATCCAATATTACATATTATAGTTTATATTTTTGTAAAACCATATTTAAGGATTATTATCCTTAGTATGAATATTTTAATATGAATATTTAAAATAGGTTTTGTATATTCGCTTTTTCCGTTAACTGTATATTTTATTTATTTATTTTACTTTTTTTAAATAATTTATGCTTTGTATTCTTGTATCGAACCATCAAAGTATTAACAAACTTATTTTTAGTATTTATTTTATTTTGGTATTTTTTATAATTACTTAACTGTGTGATATACGTAGATTATAGACAGTATTTTTGTATCAACCTATTAAAACATGTCTTTCGTTTTTATTCTTAAAAATAGAAGAAAAAAAGTTATATTTTTAAATTTAATTATGAACTAATTAATAGATACACCTATATTCCATTTAAGGTGGTTCAATATTTATTTTTAAATAAATTTTTTTTATTTTCAATTAAATGAAAACAAGATTATTTTAGATAATTAAAATTGATCTACCTAGAAATCGGTTATTTTATAAATTAAATCAGGAAAAAAAATATATTCAATGTCATTATGACATTTTTTTTAAAATCGTGTTAATTGCCTGCGGATAGATATTATATAAAAAATACATACCTATAGTTATATTGGTATTTTAATACTGCATGTATGTTTATGACTTATATTTGAACAGCATTTTAATGTTAGTTGTTATAAGACATGCATTGATTTATTTTTTTCAATTTTACATTTAAAAATAATTTAACTATCTACCAAAAAAGCTCATAGAATTTATAATTTTTCTGTCAAACTGTTGTTGTCAATCTGAATTTCGGACAACACCTATAATTCATTACAGTTGAACAAAAATTATGACCGATGTGACTACGATCCAAAAAAATCCTAGCTTCGTGTTATTTTAAAAGTAGATTACGAGATGTAGAGAAGGTACAACAATTTAAAAATATGTGTTTTAGATTTTGAGTGGATCGAGGAATGTATTTGCGGTTTCTACAATAGTGGCTTGTGTTATTTATTTTATTATTTTAGGGTAGCAAATTCGACCAACTTGGTTGAATGTGCTACAAGGTTTCTTTTAAGTTATTATTATAGTAATTTAAAAATATCAAAAAAAAGCATTAATTTAGTTAGAATTATGACGAAACAAGATGTTAATTATAAACGAATATAACGATTTTAGTTAGTTTGTTGTAATTTATATAATTTATACCTATTAACTATGACTGATGTGAACATTATTGACTATGTGTAAATCCATAAGGTATTCCAATACTTGCTTATTTTTGGCTTGAAATTATTATAACTAGTAAATATAAGTTTAGTGAAAATTAAGGTAGATAAGTTTCTGTAATAGTATGTTCACAAACTCTATTTACATTTTAAATGTATTTAATATTCAAATTGTTCTTTTGTAGATTGAAAACATGGTTTAAGATCACGAATGGACAAAATAGATTGACTGCAGTTTGCAGGCTTGGCTGCATATACATATAGAATATAAATATTAGGTAATTTATTCGTTGATGCAATTATCAACCAATTTTAACAAAACATGATATATTGAATTTGTGATGTTACCTACGGCAGTCTTGTAAAAAATACTTCTGAAAAAGTATTAAAATACTAATACTAGTATTCGAATAAAAAAGTATTAAAAATACTTTTAAAATACTATTACAATAATGTATTTTACGAATACTCACAAAGTATTTGAATACAAATACTCATATTTTTTTAAATTTTATGGTATCTAATATAGATACATAACCTATACATATATATTGTGTATATCAGTATAGGTACCTATATTATGTTACTACTTACCATAGATTTTAATAAGTCTGTCGTCTGACTATTTAGAGATAAATACTTGTTCACATATTTCATTTTGCATTTAGATATTTTTCAACTAATATTGATTAAATTTTAACCAAAAAAATAAAATAAAAAGTGGTATTAATTATTAATATGAAATTATTATAAAATTATTAGATTTTCAGTTTTCTTAAAAAATTCCAATACAGAAACCATATAGAATTTGATGTGGTATTTTTTTTATTTTAAATATTGTTATTACCTACTTTTACTACCTATACTAAAACATAATATTAGTTTTCAATGAAAACAATATTATTTTTATTGATGTCAATTTTTTGTGAAAAACTATAAATTAAAATTAATAAAATGGACTTAATGGTATTTTAATACAAGAATTTAAATTTTGTTAAAAATACTTTTAAAAAGTATTCAAAATACTTAAAAAATTGTATTCAGAATACCATATAAATACTTCAAAAAGTATTTAAATACAAGTATTCAAATACTTGTAGTCGAATACTTTACAAGACTGTAACTACCTATATAATATTTATATTTTAGATTCTGAGCGGAAAGATGAATGTATTGGTTTTACAATGATGATTGTTTTTATTTTTTTAGTTTTGTATCCTGTCAACACCTTTGGGGTCCAAAAAATTGCTTCAATTTTCAACTTCAGTATCTTGTTCGATGGGAAAGTGAATCTAGTTGGTGCATTGAGAATCTTTAAAATTCACAATAGTTTTCAAAAGCACCGGGGGAAAAAAATAATTAAGGAAAAACGGGAATTTTTAGGTAAAATTGGTTTTCGAGTAAGTCGATTTTGGTTTTTGGTGTAACTCTAAAACAAATAAAAGTTGATATTTTAAAAATATTTTGAGTTGTTTTAAACTGTTTACGGACATTTTCAGTATCTAAATCTTTTAGTTTTTTTGCTATAGATGTCAACAAAATTTTATTCGTTGGGTCAAAAAGTTTGAAAATATAATACAATAATCATAATACATTGTTACAATGACAGTTGAAAAATATTAAAAATAAGGTCACAGTTTTTTTTTATTAAACTTTTGACTTGAGAATTCAAGTATGAATTTTGACGAAATACATAAAAATCACGAAATGTGCAAATTATTTTGTGTTAGAAATTCAAAAAAATTTTATTTTTTATTCTTAGATTTTAAAATTCAATACAAGATTCCTCTTAAGTTTGTCTACCTTTATCAAAAACAAAATTGTCTACAAGAAAGTCAAATTAAATTTTTATGAGCGTTTGAAGTTCATATTTTTACAATATTTTATATGCACTCGATTTCACGTAGCGATTTAATAATATTAATTAAACTTACCGTATTAATTAGAACAATATAAATATAATATTAAATATTAAAATGTGTAATTTTAAATAGTCGTATTAAAATGTATTAACAGTTAACACCATCCATTACAGTGACCCACTTGTAACCTACAGTAGCTGTACAGCAGAGCGACACCCACTTAAACGCTTTTTTATTTATTAACTCTATTCAGAGCATCACTGCTCTTGAAGATGAGTTTTAGGTAACTAACTGTGAGCTATTCTGCAAAGATTTATATTCAACAGGTAAATTCAAATACAATTGTTTCCCTATTCGTTAAATCGAGTCAAATTTGACATTTTCTATATAGCAGAGCGAGTTTTCCAGTTTTTTTGTGCTTAAAATATATTGGTAGATTGTTTTGTCTCTATCTTAAAAATAGGTTGCAAATTACATAAATTCAAAAACTGCCCCCCCCCCCCCGAAAAATCGTCATTAGAATAGTATGTACTAAAACCAAATTTGTAATTTGGAAAGCATCGTATCAAGCATAAAGAAAATAGCGAAAATACAAATGTCGTTTGTCAAATAGGTATATAGGCGTGGCACCATCTCAAACTAATGTATTAATAAACTCGGTCATGTCAGGGCAGTTAGCAATGAAAAATTGTTTTAAACAGAAATCGTTAAACTGTTATACATGGTATTATATAAAATATTATTTTCAATGGTTATTTATAACAAAACGCATAATTAGAAAAATAACTGCAAACTCTGTAAATAAAACACGATAAATCCTGTTTCGAAAAACTGTACTGAGCAAAAATCAGTTTCCTTCGACAAGGTCAAAATATTATTATTATATAAATTATAAAAAACCGTGAAACTGACTTCTGTTGCTTATACCTAGTAGATTTTCCAGAATTCTTTTAACTAAATCATTGTAAGCGTTAAACGACTCTGATATAATTTGAAATTATCAACAAATAAAATTGTGAGTACTGCGTATTATGTATTTTTGATTAACCCAATTTTGTTGTAAAAAGAGTTTATGAGGAAGTTTTGAATAAATGTTTAAGATTTTTAACTGTTTTATCAACATATAGATAAAAATCTATGATGTCTATAAATGGCTCAAAACGAGCTAAAATATTTTGAAATCAATACTCTGTCTATGACCTTTGTGATCCCTAAGAATTTCTACTTTCTGAATTACCAAAAAAAAACAGTGTTTCATAATTATTAAAATATTACACTTTTCCGCTCTTTTTGATAGAATTTTCCCAATTTTTATAGTATTTGGAATTTACTATTCCACACTAGATAAACAATAATATCAATGGTTAGAACAAGTCTCTGTTCTAAAAGGTGATGACTGATGGATGGGTGATCACAGACTGAAAACCAAACATAAGTCATAAATCATTGTACTTACAACCGTTAAAACCAACACATTCATCGCTCCGAAAATTTTCAGGAAAAACAATGAAGTTTTTGAAGAAATCAATATTGGTTTTTTTTTTGAGACAGGCATTTTTTACTAAATACCGTTTTATATACCATTTATAGATAAGTACCTGGAATTTTAAACATCTTAAAATATCTTTTCAATTACCTAATATATGAATACATATTTTGTATATAAAGCTTGACAGGTAAATATGAGGTTAGATCCCTCATTAAGTTTTATTACAGATATAAAAAAAAATATTTAAAATACATTTAATACAGCACAAGTATTATAATTTATAATTTTTAATCAGCCAATCAGCGTTTAATTTAAAGTTCAAAATTTTGAAAATTTGTTAGTTAGTTTGTAGTTCAAAAATCATAAAATATTTTATCTCAATACCTAAGGTTTCTATTATAAATTGTCCTTACAAAACTTTAAAAAAAGTTTAGCATTAGATCATATTTAATTCATATGGCCCTTTTAAAATTCAAATTTTAATGTAAGAAAATATACAAGTTTTTTTTTTGTAATTCTAAAAAGTTTAATTTACTAAACTTGAAACGTTCGACCATTACTTTAAATCATTATTTTCTATACTCAATGAAATTTAATAAATATTTAGATTAATTTTAAGTTATTTATATAGGAGATTCATTTTAAAAACATGAGCTAGCATTTTTTTTTTACAATTCAAGTTGGAATTAGAACATTGGATATATTTAAATAAAACAAAACCATTTTAGTAATTTTATGGTAATTTAAAAAACATTATTCATAGGCACTTGAAACTTTTTCACATAGCGTATAATTATAATATATTATTTTTTTTGGGGGGGTTGAGGCTTCGACAACTGAGGTCATTAGCCTGTGAGAGGGTACTGTAGGTTTTAAACACGTGTGTGCTTAAGTGGGCACTCTTTGGTATCTGCCATGACCGGGTTCCTCTCTCTCCGGACACCGTGTCGCCTTAGTCCGCTCGGCCACTCCGTCTACTAATAAGAATAGTACAATATATTATTATTAACTACACAAAATTACATTTTAAAAATATTTAGATTATGTTTACCTAAGCTATTTGTACCATTCATTTATTCACACCATTCTACATTATTTCTATACTGACTTCAAAGTAAATATAATATTATTATGTAAAACTATTTAACACATAATATTATAATAAATGTGATGTTTTTGATGAAAATTAATTCGACCGTCTCCGCTCTGAAACGTTTTTCTTATGCAATGATTTATTATTTAACACATATATTTCAGCAGTGACCTACTCATTAACGATGTACCAATTTATACACTTGATACTTATACAACAGAGCGACCAGTTTTAGATTCTGAGCGGAGCGAGGAAGCTAGTGGTATTACAATCGTGTTTATTTATATATATTTTTTTTATCCTGTACACAAAATGTCTACCAAAAACATCTAATCTTATCTGTATTTTATCTTTTAGAAAATTGGATCAAGGTGGTACTTTAGAGACGTAATTTTTCAATTTTCTCAATAGTTATTCAATGAAACAGGAAAAACCATCGACGAATCACAAAAAACCGCTAAAAACGGGATTTTAATTTCTAACGCTTTGTTTATCACGATAGAAAAATAACTGCCAAACCGTCTCCACTCAGGATCGTTTTTCGTATACAATGATACGATATCATTGAATTCAAATTTAATACAATCCTTTATACAGTGACGCACTATTGTAACCTACTATACATAAGAGCGACATCGACTAACCCGCTTTTTTTTTAAATTTTATTTCAAACGTACTTAACAAATCGGTTAGTCTGTTAGTCAAGCTACTTTTTATGTAGGTATATATGATTATATATATGATTATTATATATTATTTAAATATGATTGTGACATTTAAATGTATTTGTTTAAATATGTGTATACATATAACGATTCCTTTAGTTATATACAATTGAATATTAAAAACAAAAATAAATGACTAATTCTAACTTTGAATCATTATCAGGTTACCAATAGGAAAAAAAAAATTTTATTCTTTTATCTAAAAATATGTATTTCTAATTGAAACTATGTTTTATAAATTTACTAAATTTTATTTATTACAGTCTATAAATTATTAAGATAGATTATACAGTAAATGTATTAATATTTAATAGAATATGCACGACTAAACTGTTAAACTAAACAGGAATGCCTTTTAGATTCTGAGTGGAACGATGAATGTATTGATTTTCCAATGATGTGTGTTTTTTTTAATTTTTTTTTGTGTCTGTCATTACCTTTTAGGACAGTAAAAGTGCTTGGATTTTCTTCAACAGTATCTTATCTGATAGGAAAGTAAATCTTATTGGTACTTTGTGGGGGTCAACATTTTTCCAGTAGTTTTCAAAAGCGCCGTGAAAAACAAGAAAAATTAGGGAAAAACCGGAATTTTTAAACAAAATAAATTTTTTGGTTTTAGTTTTTGGTTTGATTTTGGTTTTTTGGTGTAACTCTACTGTAGCAAATGACCGCAGATACATAACATTTTTACTGAATATTAATATTAGAATTTTCTGTACAACATGCCTTTTTTTTTTTATATTTTGACTTATTTTGAGCTGTGTAGGAACATTTTAAGTTTCCAATATTATTAGTCTTTTTTTATGAATGTCATTAAAACATTGTGTTTGGTAAAAAAAGCTTGAAAATGTAATACAATGCTTCTATTATATTGTTACAATGACATTTGAAAAATAATAAAAATCCTTAGTTACAGTTTTTATTAATAAGCATTTAAAGTTCAAATCTTGACAAAATACGGAAAAATCACGAAAATTAACAAATAAGTATACCTATCATTCTAATATATTATTAATCTTAAGTCAAATCTATAATTAGACTCTATTATTTATTTGTACGTTTTATGGAATATTAATTATAGGTAGGAATATATATAATTAATAATTAATAACTGGTAGACATTCGTCACGCATAAATATAAAATATTATTGATTCAGATTTCCTGCATCTGAAATATTTCTCAACCATAGCTGGTGCGATTATCATAATATAAAATATATAACTTGATTTGCCAGTTTACATAATGTTTATCATATTATTATTATATTTATATTATATAACAATTTTTTCTTACCTTCTTTATAAGCTATACAATTCACGTATATAGCTTATATTATAAAATGGACAAACAATTATTTAGTTATTATTCATTATCAGGGTTCGGGACTATAAGCCTAAAAACCATCAAATTCAAATTTAATTTTAATTTTTGTATCTGTCATCACCGTATAGGGAAGTAAAAGTGCTTATAATATATTATAATATATAATACATTGTTGGTGCATTCGAGAGGTCAAAATTCCCAATAGTTTTCAAAAGCGCAGGGAAAAACAAAAAAATAATGTTTAAGCAAAATCGGTTTTTGACAAAATCGATTTTGGTTTTTGGTGTAACTCTAAAACAAATTACCGTAGATACATGACATTTTCACTGGTTGTTTATATTAAGCATTTTCTATACACAATAGATTTTTCAAAATATTTTGATTTGTTTTAAACTGTTCACGGACATTTTTAGTTTTTTTTTTTGAATGTCAATAACATTTTATTTTTTTGGTAAAAAAAGATTGAAAATTTAACACAAGGCTAATATATTGGCATATTGAACTAATATATTGTTACAATGTTAAAATCTATAATATAAATAATGACTATGATAATATACCATAAATATATATTTTAATAGAAGATTTGGCTGAAAGTATAATGAAATACGTAACCATGGTACCGGTCATCTCATAATATAAAAATTACTTACCACTAAGTAAATACTAACTTAAAATGTTTAAGTTTAATATAATGCTGGTGTGCCTTAAGGTGGCATCCTATCTCCAATTCTCTATAACATCTTTGCTTCTGATCAACCTACTGCCCCCAACACATCAGTAGCTGACTATGCTGATAACAAAGCACTAATATACATTAACAACAATCCAATCTTAGCGTCAATAAATCTACAAACTCACCTTAATGCCATTGAAAAATAGTTTGCAAAATGGTGGTTTAAAGTTAACCAGAATAAATCCGTTCACACAACCTTTACCCTTAGACATACTCCTTGTCCTAGTGTTGTTCTATACGGAATTCCAATTCCCTACTCTCCAAAAATCAAATACCTCGGCCTTACTTTATCAAAGATTAACGTGGGCTCATCATATCAGAACCAAAAAGTTAGCATTGAATCATCGTCTTCGCTTACTTAAACTCTTATTATCCAATAATCATCACACCGCTATTAGAACTAAACTGCTTGTATACAAAACACTATTGAAACCACTATGGACCTTCGGCCTTCAGCTTTAGGGCAATACATAAAGACAAACGTCTTGAAAATTCAAACCTTTCAAAATATTGAATGCTCCAAAACTAACTAATTGAATGCTCGAAAACTAACGGATGCTCCACCCTAAGTGTCAAATCATACATTACACACCGACTTAAAACTTAACACAATAAACAATGAAGCTAAAATCTTTTATAAAAGATTCTATTACCGTCTAAATAATCATTCAAATCAATTAATAAAAAACTTGACCAGTCCCACAATACCTGGAAATCTTATGAGACGTCTGAAGAGTAAGTGGTGTCGAGATATCTTAAATTAACCTAAATTCAATTATAAATTCAATTAAAATTAAAAAAAAAAAGGAGAAAAAAAAAAAGAAATAAAATTTAATAAATAATTATCAAGCTAGCAGAAAGTGCTACCAATTCAAGTGCTTCTTTCAAGAAAACATCGTGACATGTTAACCTTTATCAAATTATTTTATTTTGTCTAGTATGGATACAGATTGATATAACTTTTGAAAATAAAAAAAAAAGCTTGATATAAAAGAAAATATTAGCTTAAATCATTTTACATAATTTAATTCCTTTTTTTAATAATTAACTGTCACGCATTAGAGTGAGTCACTGTATCGTATACCACCTAGTGTTCATTCGTTGAGAAAAAGGTTTTCCTGGAAAATGTGATTTTCGTAAGATATCATTACCATTGAGTATATCAGTATATGCTGTACAATATAAACAATATATACTCAATACTATTCCATAGTATCGCGACATGACGTGTTGCCTATGCGTGTATTTCCCAGGCATTACTGAGCGGTGTTTTTATATTAAGGTATATTAAAATAATAGTTAGGGTTGTGAATTTAATACAGTAAAACACCTTAAAAAAAAACCTTGAAAAATTCATTAGAACTTCAAAAATTGTATTATAGAATGCACTTTAGATAAATACCGAAAAATTCATTAAGAAATCAAAATATAAAACGTATTCTGAGACGGGATGGTTTGTTATGCCTTATTAAAAATATGGTAGCAGGTAAGTTAAATTAATATTATAAAATTGTAAAAAAAAATAACTAAAAGTAATACAACTAGATGGAATTATAGAATTTTTATATTTTAAAGTACTTAATCAAAATTGCTTCAAATTTAATCATTTTTTTTATAAATTGTTTTTACTTTCTCTATTTAAGGCAGGCACGTATAGGATGGGAGAGGAGTGTGTTTGAGGGTTCAAACCCCCAATTTTTATTTTATGTACGTGCTTGCTAAAAGGTATATAGCTTATTACAGTGGCATGCCAATGTAGGTTTTTTGAGGTTCAATTGCATCAAAAATAAATCAGGATAGTCGAATTGCACTTATTATCTAAAAAGAAATGGTGGAATTGCACTTGGGTTCAAAAAAGGTAATGGTCGAACTGCACTCTGGTAAAAAATAGGTAGTGGTCGAACTGTACACGTTCAAAAAAAGGAGTTCAAATATCAGGTCACTATGGACGTTCACTTTTATTATTATAATAATATTTGAAGATTTAAAAAAATTATATAATATATATTATTACAATAAAAATTAACAAAATTAGGTTAAAAAAAAAGTTATAATAATAACAATAATAATATTTGATGATTTAGTAGGTATATGTATATATTATATTACGTATATTAACATAATGGACAATGGTATGTAGAAAACAATCATTTTTAACTACGTCAATAATTAAAATCATTGTCAAATCATTAACAAAAAGCATTGGACTTCGATTTTTAATTTCGTTGCTTAAAACATACATAGTAAAAATAACAAAAGGTGGGTAAGTGGTTATTGCACTGCTGTACAGTAGTTTACAGGTGGGTCACTGTAATTTATGGTCTTAAATTTGAATTCAATGATATAATATCATTGTATAATAAAAACGATTCTAAGCGAAAACGGTCGATCAGCCTATGATATTACTAAGTATATTTGATGATATTTTTGTGAATAAAGAAATTTATATATATATATCCTATTATGTGAAATCTTGTTTTAAATTTTCAATCCTTAGCTATAAAAGTTGAACATTTTATAAATTTTGAAATACAAAATAATTATTACTTTTTAATTATCATAAATTTTGTCAAAATTCGAATTTAAAATACTTATAACAAAAAAATTGTGCCCATCTATTTTTAATATTTTTCAACACCTCTTGTAACAATATATCAGGAGACTTGCATTAAATTTTCACGCTTTTTTACCCAACATATACAATTTTATTGATATTTATATAACAATAAACCAAGAAAATTGAAAACTGACAATGTCCTTAAACAGTTCAAAAAGAGTTAAAATATTTTCAAAATGTTATGGTGTATGGAAAATGAAAATATAAATATTCAGTAAAATGTTCATGTATCTATAGTTATTCGTTTTTGAATAACAATAAAATAACAAAACCACTACATGAGAAATCGAGTGAATATCCAATATTGTAAAAATATGAACTTCAAACTCTCATAAAAATTTAATTTGATTTGCTTGTAGCCTTTTTTTTTTTTTGATAAAATTAGACAAACTTATGAGGAATCTTGTATTACATTTTAAAATCTTAGATTTAAAAACAAAAATTTTTATGAATTCTCAACTCAAAATAATTAGTTAATTTTCGTGATTTTTCCGTAATTTGTAAAGATTTGAACTTTAAATGCTTAAAAATAAAAACTGTGACTAAGGATTTTTAATATTTTTCAAATGAACATTATAAATATTGAAGAACACTTCCGTGTTTGAACATGTGTATAGTAAAGTCGTACATATTCTATTAAATATTAATACATTTACTGATTTACTGTATAATCTATCTTAATAATTTATAGACTGTAATAAATAAAATTTAGTTAATTTATAAAACACAGTTTTAATTAGAAATACATATTTTTAGATAAAATATTTTTATTTCCTAATGATAATGATTCAAGTTAGAATTAGTAATTTATTTTTGTTTTTAATATTCAATTGTATATAACTAAAGGAATCGTTATCTGTATACACATATTTAAACAAATACATTTAAATGTCACAATCATATTTAAATAATATATAATCATATATATCTACATAAAAAGTAGCTTGACCAACAGACTAACTTAGTTTAGTTAGTCTGTAAAAACTAAGTTTTAATGACATTCATAGAGAAAAAGATATTGGAAACAAAAAATGTTCCTAAACTGTTCAAAATAAAAATAAAAATATTTTGAAAATTATATCGTGTATAGAAATTTTAAATATAAACGAACAGTGAAAATCTTATGTATATACGTTCGTCATTTTTTGAGTTACAAAAAAAACCAATATTGATTTTGTGGAAAACTGATTTTGAGTGAAAATTCTCATTTTTCCTTAATTTTTATGTTGTTTTTTCCTTTGCTTTTGAAAACTATTGGGAATTTGAAAATCTGACCTCCGGTGATGTCAGACAAAAATTAAAAAAAAAACACACATCATTATGAAATTAATACATTACTTGTATTACTTAATGTATACTTAAATTAATACAATACGTTCTACTCAGAATCTAAAAGTTTGTGAAAATTGGAAAATTTATTAAGTAATTGCATATCCAATTTTAATCAAGTAATTGGACGAATTATAAGTGATTTACTCCCAAGGTTATTCAAGCAAGTCTTAGTTGTAATCAAGTAACAGGAGTCATAAGAATAACTCTGAAGGAAAAACACATTAACCAGCTTATTAAACTACTAGGCTACCCACTTAATTATAATATACAATATTGAAAATTTAACCGAAAACAACTTATCAGTATGAAATGTGTTAAATATTGAGCCATATAATTAGATCAGATTTTAAGAACTTTAAAGAAGGTAATTGAATTAATCAGTCAACAAAAACCATGAAAGTCCATAACCTAACATAGCCTACTCATCACGAATTATACAATCAATGCAGGGGAATCCATAATTATTAATTATAGTTATTCGTAGTAATTTATTGTGTAACAAAAATTTCGAAAATTGATTATTGGACAAGCCACATTTCCATGAAATATTTTATATTTAAAAAAATTTAAATACAATAATTAATTAAGAAATATATTTTATATATTAAAATTCTACTTTAAATATTTAGTGAAAGTAGAAAAATGTATAATTTAAATTTATACTTACCTACCTACCTAACTAATTTCAATAAATAATAATTAAATTGGTCGAATTGTATATTTGTATTTTTTTCTAGGAAACTTATATATGTGATTTTCAGCTATCTTCAGTAATGAAGACAAAAAAATATTACTAAATGAAAAACACTTATTTTGAACCAAATATATTATACCTGGAAAAATTAAATACAACAAAATGATTTTCTATCTCCACTATAATAAATGTAATTTTATTGTTATTTGCTACCCACAAAATTTGGTTAAATTAAATGAGTAACTTGGATAACTTATGAACTTTTTGGCGGATTTTAATATTATTATTGAAGTATTTAGGTAATAAAAACATTAATACAATTACAACAAAACACTGTGATTCCTGCCCATTAAATATGCTCAGTTAATAATAATTGCATGTACATTTTTCATTGTTAATAATATAACATATTTATAATAAATTTGATAGAATATAGTTACTAAATGAAATTCAAGTACTTTGAAGTAATTAGTTATTTAACAAAACTCTTGAATTTTATTATTGGAAAAATCACAGTTTCGATAAAATATATTTTATATATTAAACAATTAAAAGCACAGATATATACTACTATTGTTCAAACTTCAAATTTAATAATTGTCGAGGGTAAATTAAATTATATTTTATTTGATCTAACTTTAAAATGCTTACTTCTTGCGTTATTCCAAATTGTAAATCTCGAGGAAGTACTGGTAGCGATATCAACTTTTTTACGTATGTACAACTTACATTTTTTATGTTTTGAAACAAGAGTAGTTACCTTAGTACAATTTTAAATATTATAACTCTAGGTTTCCAATCAATGATGGAATTCATTTCGAAAAATAGCTGTTGGCTATAAATCGTCATGGATTTATACCGAAGAAGTCTAGCCGAATATGTAACATACATTTTTTAAAAACAGATTTTGTTGATAGTCCAGGAGGCAGTTATAAGTTAAAACTTAAACCCAGTACAGTACCATCAGTTTTTCCTGGTAGACCTGTAGCATCAAGTAAATTATTATCAACATTTAATAACATATTTTATGCATAAGTAGTTAATTAAAAAAAAATGTATACTACCAACAGCTTCAAAACTCAGGGAATCTCCTGTACATCAGACAGTTGTATTAAATACGACGCCAACCACTATATTTGATCACCTTCAGCAAAACGACCTTTACTATCATCAAGTGATGATGATAAAAATAAAAAATAAAAAAAGTTTTGACAAAATTAAAATGCATTTTGTGCTTTATTAATATTACATACAACTAATTGAAAAAAATAAATTTGACGCATTTTATGCAATTTTCTCATAAAAATACTCGGGTATTTTTTGATTGTGATATTGTAACAAAAAATACGGGAAATATTTTTAAGAAAAAAAAATACATTTTCGTACCTTTTTAATATTATATTAAACTAATTTAAAAAAATACATTTGACAAATTGTATGCAATTTAACACCCAAAAACCCATATATTTTTTGATTGTTATCATGTTACAAATATATATGAATTATTTAGTTGATACCTTATTAATATTACATACAACTAATTTAAAAAAATAAATTTGACACATTTTATGCAATTTTCTCATAAAAATACTAGGGTATTTTGTGATTGTGATATTGTAACAAAAAATATTATTTTTAGGAAGAAAATGCATTTTTATGCCTCTTTCGTGTTTCATTAGTCTATTTCTGATTAATTAATTCGACGAATTTTATGCAATTTTCACATACAAATATTTGAATATATTTTTGATTGTGATATTGTTACAAAAAATACTAGAATTGTTTTTAGGATAAAAATACATTTTTGTGCCTTATAAATATTACATACAACTAATTTAAATAAATAAATTTGACGCATTTTGTGTAATTTTCTCATAAAAATATTCGGGTATTCTTTGATTGTAATATTGTAACAAAAAATACGGGAAATATTCTTAGGAAAAAAATACATTTTCGTACCTTTT